>JABGLX010000368.1:0-50690 GCA_014281875.1 Nibea albiflora
CCCAGGCCAGGTTACCGCAAAGCCCCCACCCCCCAACGTCAGGACTGCTGGCCTCTGCTGAGCCCTCTTCCACATCAAACTGCACCACAGATAGAATCGCACAACATTACATCCCGGCTGGGTGGATAATCCCCGCAATCAAAACATCATCATCTCAGCTGGAGGAACTTGGCGAGCAGGGTGGTATGGAAACGTCCACAAACATCTGATTTATCATCTGGGTCAAGTGCTCAGACAGGCTTTTTGCAGGACAGCTGACCTCACATATTCAGCTTTGTTGAAGGCCACACATGCAGTCAAATAACAGAGGAACTTATCGCCCACTCCACTTTCATTTATTGGGAGCATCTGCTTGGCACAAAGGAGACTGAGATGGAGCAAAGGCAGACAGAAGAAAATAGCCACTGCGAATCCACTCAGTCAGAAAAATAGAAAATGATTCTCCTGCTTTGACGCAGTGGCCTCTGGGAAGACGGAGGCACTGCTGATGCTTTTTTTTGGTCTATTTTCTCTTGTCCTTTTTTCCCCCTCCCTGAATCTGCGCGCCTCTGTTTCATTTCTTTTCCATTACAATTTAATTTAATATCTAAGCTGTGGCTCAGCGGTGATTGGTACCGCTATTGATGGGAGAGGACGACGGTGAGGCTGCTTGAGGTGCAACCACAGAAGAAGAGAGTGCTGAGAAGTCAGAGGAAACCAATTTCAGCCTGATCTGGTATCAGATTATATTGTTGCGCAGGAAGGCTGTGACTGTCAATGAACGCAAACTGCAGACACAAGTAAACTGCAGGTGTACAGTAGGATGGATTTATGGTTTGATTTAACACCTTCTGATCTTTGAACAGCTCGGCTCCTTTCTATCAGCTCGCTGATGAAGCGGCCAGTGTGCCAAGTTACCTGCAGGGTCCATCCAAAGTACTACAGATCATATAGCGTGGTCAAAGTGTATGCAGTGCTATCGGATGGTTATATCAGTAGATAGAGAGTGTGTGAATGTGAAAGCATCAGCGAACCAGGCTGATATACAGTGGAGGCCAGCCTGTACTACGTTCTGCTGCCCGGAACACACACTGTGGACTGTGGACTGAGACAGCGTCCCATTCCAGTAAAAGTAAAAGCTGTAATCGCTTCCTGACTTTGATAAATCAGCGCCGAGATCTTCCCTCTCCGTCAGTTCTTTAGACTTACCCACAGCGGGAGCATCATACTCGTCCCCCAGCAGTATTTCAGGAGCAGAGTAGGCCAGCGAGCCGCAGGAGGTGTTGAGTTTTTTCCCGGGCTGAAACCGGTTGCTGAAGCCAAAGTCTGTGAGCTTGACGACGCCCCTGCTTCTCGAAGAAACACCACGTTCTCTGGCTTCAGGTCCCTGTGCACCACGTGTAGCCGGTGACAGTAGGAGATGGCATGGACGATTTGAGCGAAGTAACACTTGGCCACCTGGGAGAGGCGAGACAGAAACCTTAGAAAGCGATATTACTCTATCTCAATATACAATAATTATGGCAGTTAGCTTCTATCTCGCTCTGCACAGCAGACAGAAAAGAGACATCAATCATCTAATCTAACTCTGAACAAGAAATAATGTCCAAACGTCTCTTCAACATATACTCACTGTGTACCAGCACATAAAAAAAGTCTCTGTCGTCACTGCTCACTTAAGAATGTCTCACCACTTTTCACTGCTTGATTTGTTACAATGTCACACAGTTGCCTCCTGGAGTCTGGAATTTATTAACTTTAAGAATTTGTATGCGCAATGCGTCGGTGAGCGCCCCTAACTACCTTTGAATTGTCCTTCACTGCATCTACGCTAAACAGCCTCAAATAAAACGAAAATCCAAACTGCGTCCCCTGGATACGTTGGACTTCAGGGACTTTCATCCATTCACAGGAGGTTTTCATATTTAAACGATACTCCATGATTTCTTGGAGACTCCCTGAATCAAGGACACTTCTGCAGATACTTCCTCCCTCACCTCTTCGGTGAGGCCTCCGTCATGCTTCATGATGCAGTCGTACATGTCCCCTCCGTCTCCCAGCTCCAGGATGAGGTAGAGCTTGGTGGCCGTGTCGATGACCTCGTAGAGGCGCACCACGTTGGGGTGCTGCACCATTTTCATGCATCGCACCTCCTGGAAAAGGTGCCCCCTTGCCACTGGGTCCAGCTTGGTCTTATCTATCACCTTCACTGCAACCTAAAAGAGCAGCATAGTGAGAAAAAACTGTCTAAATGCAACGAACACTTGTGGACTAAAGCAGCTAATTGCTGATGTGTAGCGTCGATACAGTGATGATTATCAAACGAAAAATTACAAGCATTTAGTGTTTGGTCTTGTTAGTTTGGAAACACCTCTATCAAAACAATATGCTGGCAAATCAATTCACCTATTATCTAATCTCAGGAGACATGAATCACATCTCTACACATGACAGCAGGCACCCATCTTTGGTATGTCTGTCTCTGAAGGGTGAGGCTCGAAACTATTTAAAACTAAATGATGCAATTCGATCACTGGCATCAAACACTGCACATTCATGTGCAGACTTGAGTAAGCCCACCTTTTCCCCAGTGAAAACATGTCGGGCCAATTTGACCACGGCGAAGTGTCCACGTCCCAGGGTCTTGTCCAGGTCATACAGCCCCGCGATCTTCCCGTCATGATGACGTTTGATTCCCGCCATGGCTGCTGATGGTGGACGGGGAAGGGAGTCACTGCCTTCTGTCGCCTGCTGTGCTATGGTCAGTTCTCCATCTCCTCCTGAGTGAAGTTAGCTGAGGTTTGTAGTGTACGTTTGGTTGATTCTAGACCAGGTGTGGGTCTTTCGAGGTAGTTTCAGGGGGTGAGGAGGTCAAGAGTCCCTGCAAGGTTTGCCCCGCTGTGTTGTCAATGCAATCTGATGTTCTGGTTATCTGCGGGCGAAAATGATACAACAAAAGAGAGAGAGGGAATCAAAATTCATCCATTCATACTGACTGACAACAGAACACTTTGATTGATCAGTACAATAAGCTGAGTCACTGCATTGGAGGAATTCTTTCTAAATGTTGAGTCGTGGATGCGTCTGTCACCCGCAACACTGCATTCTCTGCATGCTAGCATGTCATTTAACGTGCAAATTAGTTACAGATTATATCATTAATTTACAAACAATAAAACAAAGAATCAACAGCCACGCTAGCTCTGTGAAGGTGTACTTTGAGAAAATGATCATGTTAACCTCTGATAAGTAGCACTAAACAAAGGGAAGGTAGCTGATTTTGTAGGTATTTGGTTATGAACCAAAATTTTGAATAAAATTTGTAACCTGATGGTTGGGCTAAAAGAAAACCCAAAAGAGATCAGAAATATTCATATAAAAGTTTCACAGTTATTCATATTTCAGTCTGGACCAAAATGGTGGATCGACTTGATTTGAGCCATGGTGCTAGCATTACAAAATCTGGGTACATATTATCTATATATTATATATAATTGTGACAAAGACATCAAAAGTTTACAATCTTTAATTAGTTCTTGAAAAAAGAAGCTAAATTAAAACTCTCAACTTTTCTCATCTATAGTCAAAATACTGCATCACTGTCCAACAGTCCTCTGCTATATTTAAATTGTTTCATAATCACTGTTGTTCTTCTCTTCTAGACCGATTCATCTCCAACACCACCATGCTCAGACGTCTGAACCTTTACTCTGCTCATCAGAAGCGACTGTCGTCACGCAATATGTTGCTTCACTTTCCTGATTTTGAAACAAAGCCCCGAGGGGAGGCACGGCATTCCTCTTCCAGGAATCTACCTGCGTGCCAAGAGCACAGAGACAGCAAAAAACACACAATGTACAAGCAAAGAACATTCCAGGGACGTGATCCTCGCCTAGGTGTGCCCCGCTCACCTGGATTCAAACAGACAACAGGAAATCATAATAACAGTTGCCAGGGAACACGCCTATCGACATAACCAGATCCAGTGAGATAATGGAGAAAAGAAAAAACGCCTCAAACCAACCTTCGTCTGAGGGTTGCTCAAACGAAACTATGAAAATCCAAAAAAGCTCTTTGGGGGTTTGTATGTGATCCTCAGTTGGAGGATTGTACCTGTGAGAAAAGAGTGAGTCATTTTTCTTATAATAGGAGGCTGACATCTCAATCTGTCTCTGCTCTGTCTCGCTCGCTCTCTCTCTCACACACACACACACAAAAGTAATCTTAACACTGCTGAGCTCTTCGCCTGACACTGACAACATGTAGGTGTTGATGTTTCAAAAAATATGAAGCCATGAAAGGGGACACACACATAATCACAGACTCTCTTTCTCTCACACACACACACCAAAGGCTCTGGCAACACTAGTCAGGCTGACAAGGCAGGTTAGGCGAGATCAACATGGGCTGTGTGGTGGTGACATGGGTCAAACCAGGCTCTGCTAGCCTAAATCTACATCTTATTCATGCCGAGACTGTGTGTAATTACTTGATCACTTTAAAAAGAGGTGATAGGTGAGCCCTCACCTCCAGTCTTTCTGACATGTCAACACACAGTACAGTAGTGTCCCAGTCGTGTACACTGAGGTCGGTTGTATAACTGTTCAAGGTGCTGGCGGCCTGTTGATTTACCAGTGCTTTTGTGCACACAAACACACACACACGTAAGAGTTCAAGGGCCTGTTACAATAGCTGCAGCACTCTCACAACCTGTGAGATTCAAGATATGTCCTCGGGGCTATCAGGTTCTTAACAAGAAATCAGTTTCCTGGTACATTTGATTGCGATATCAACCGAGTGAGAGATAGTCGGCTCACAAGCTTCAGATACGATCAAAGGTTTTATTATGTAAGCCTGAAATTATATCATTAAAAAAAAAAGCATGAAAAACTGAACATAACTCGACTTTTATGTTCACTTATTTCACACTTGAGTAGCAGCAATCTGCTTTTTCTGCTGTCCTGTCCTAATAATCTCGTGACCCCGCGTAACTTACTTGCAAAGATTTTATTACATAAGCCTGAAATCATGCCATAAAAACCAAAGATTAGAGGAAAGCCTGGAACATGAGTTGACACTCATTTCTTTCTCTTTCTGTTTCAGACTTACGAGAAATATATTTTTTTTTCTGCTGTCCTCATAGTCATGTGCTTAATTTAGTAACACAACACTAATATGACATAAAATAGAAATCACCGTGACAACACAGCAGTTATGCCTGGGATATAAAGCGTTACATAGATCATAAGTAATCCACAACACATTTCTTTGTAACTGAAACATACACTACATTATGTTGCGTGTACGTGGTTAATGTGGCACTACTCACCAACAGTCAACTAAAGACTTACAGATTTTATCATAAAAAGGCTGAAATTATACCATAAAAAAAAAACAAAGATGTTCTCTCTTCTCTTTCTCTGCTGTCCTGTTCTAATAATCTCACTCTTGCAGGGATCTTGCTGCCCGGGTTAGGAGGCTACTGCCAACCAGAATACAATCTAAATACGACATAAAACATCGTGACGCCGCGGCAGTTATGGTCGGAACATATGGTGCTACATAGATATGGTCTTAATAAACGAAACATGCACTGCATTATATTGTGTGTATGGGGTTAAAGTGGCACTATAATAAATATAACATAACTGTAAGTTCACTACACAGAACCACTTCTTTCTCTTTCTCTGCTGTCCTGTCCTAATAATAATAATAATAATAATAATAATAATAATAATAATAATAATAATAATAATAATAATCTCACATACCCTCATAACTTAAAGTTGCAGGGATCTTGACAGCCAGGTTAGGAACCTATTGCTAACACAAATATGACATAAAATAGTGTGACACCACAGCACGCTACATAGATACAGCCCCTGTAGAAATAATACAACAACATTATAGTGATCCAGTGACATATACAGTGCATTATATTGTGTGTGGAGGGTTAATGTAGCACCATACATCATTGTAAAACCGCTACACAGAACCACAGAAACAAGAGTTACAGATTTTGCAACAAAAAGCCTGAAATTACACCACAGAAATAGATTAGGGAAATCCTGAAACATAAGTTGACTCTCATTCTTTCTCTTTCTGTCTTGTCCTGTCCTAATAAGGTCACAGCCCCTCATAATTAAACTCGCAGGGATCTTGCAACCCAGGTTATGACCCCACTGCCAACTAGAATGCAATACAAATGTGACATAAAATAGTGTGACACCGCAGCATGCTGCACAGATATGGTCCATATATGAATAATAAGTGATCCACAACCCATTACTTCAGCTAAAACATACTATATAAGTAGTATAATGCATACACCATCAATGTAAAGTCACCACACAGAACCAGATTTAAGTCCCTTGTTGGATATAATAAAAGCAATAATAGCATCATATGTGTGATAAATAAACTACACTGCCAACTAACTGGACTATCAAAGCATTGTTGTGATCAAGCTGTGCTGACCATCAGCTATATTTTCACTGTATATGTGCCCATATGGGACCCCCCCACACACACATAGTCCCCTCAGTGCTGTCAACATGCCTGCTGGCTGCATCCACAATAACATGACAGAGCAGAGCAGTCTGCGCCAACGGCACATACACACGAAAGCTGTGAAGACACGGGCAGCATGCTAAAATGCGCCCGGAGGGATGCGCATTAAAAGGACCTAAAATCCAAACGGAGCCCCGGCCGTAACTACTACTACTACCTGGGCCCGCACCTTCAGCCTGCATGCTGCTACACCACCAGTCCTACTTACCACAGAGGAATGTGAAGCAGCGCCAGCCAGCCGTCCTATCTGTTCCCTTAATAAACCTGCGGGAATGTGCGGGGCTCCCGGCGGTGAGCTTGCCGGGGGGCGGGCGGGAGGGGAGGTGTTGTACCGCTCCGGTCGTTGAGTTTCAGCACTCGGTAACCGACTAAACAGCGAGCCGGCCAACGGTTAATCCGGTGAGTCCCCGTGTGAGTCTGTCACACTGACAACCCAACCTCCCTCGTTCTCTCCCTCGCGCTCTGTCCGTTGCGTCAAACACACTCAAGCAGCGCGAAAATACAGGAAGTGACGCTTTCAAAATAAAAGTTCTAGAAATAAAAATAATTTCATTTCATTCATTTTTTTAAGCAGGTGTTTATTAAAGGTCCAGTGTGCAAGATTTAGGAGGCCCCATTGGCAGAATTTGAATATAATATTCATTAGTATGTTTCTATTTGTGTATGATCACTAAGTGTCAACCTCCAGTAGGAAGCCAAAGTGTTTAAAACTCCATAAGTGGATGTATTAAACAGCAGAACATGTTTACAGCCTGGTTCTATTTCTAATTTTCCTGTTCATGACAACTTTGAAGGAGGTGAATTTATTTTTTTAACTCACCTGTTCAGATGGCATTAAGGCTCTAAGTTGTGCTTAATTAACAGCGCGGCCACTTGATAGACAGGTACAGATGGATTATTCAAGCACCCAGGGGTCATTCGGCCCACCTCAGATATTTAGATTAGCTGGGAGGAGGGATTATACTGTCACTGATAATCACCTGAACATAAGGATCATTTTGTTTCATGTTGTGTTAAAATGAGCTTTTTATCTACAGAGCATGTGGGTCCTCTTCCATGGAGTCCGCCATGTTGAATCGCCATTTTTCTACAGTAGCCCAGAGCAGACAAACCAAACTCTGATCTAGATATGGCAATAATATGGAACATTTTATATATATCTTTAGTTTGAGGTTAGAACAGCTAAAAAGAGCTAAGAAATAACACTAAAACTGTAAATAAAAAAAGTCACCTATATGTTTTTAATGTCAGTCTATTGAGTAAACATAGGTATTTCCCTTAATATACAGGTGTTTGCCTTAAAACATCAAGATCAGCCTCGCTTTTTTTTTTTTGGTGCTGTGCTTTTGTTTTGACGGGAAATTGGCCTGCTTTCCGGTGTTGTTATTTGTGAATGACACATCTATCATCACTGCGCCTCTGTACCATTCATCTCTGACGTCAGAACTACGCTCAGCGAAAAGCGTGTTTATCAGGCCTCATGACAATCACACAAAATGTACTTCATCCTTATCTCCTTCACCTGGCCTGTGTCTGTGCGGACCTGGGATCAGATCTGGATCAAGACATACAATTGAACTGTGAGGGTGGAAGATAAAACCGGTGTTTATATATTCTATAAATCAGCCTATACAAACGAACAATGGGTCATTATTAGCTTTTATACACCGATATAAAATGCAAACAGGCTGTCATTTGAACCATTAGTTAGACCCCAGGTCTCCTTCAACACTCACCCGTCCTCCAGTCCTTTTCTTGGGCTGCCACTGAGGAATCCAACGCCTGGTGGTGGTGGGAAGGTGTGTTGGCATCAAGTGTGTGTATGTTCCTTCTCTCTACATTGAACCAGCTGGGCAATGTTCAAGTGTGTTGTTATATAATATTTACAAGCTTCTCTCTGAGATATAAAGTAGGACCGGTTTGGCTGGTTGACAGGCTCTCCGACCACGCTGGTTCACCTCAGGCTCTGTGTGTGCTCCATAAAAATACTTTTTAATCTGTTAAATCTCTTTCAAGTCAAGGCCACTGGTGGCAGGCTGCACCGTGTGGGGGTCTGTCTGAGTGACACCAGTTCAATTGGATCAATATGCGTTTTTCTCAGTGTTGACTCTATAGAGAACTAAGCTTTGCAAAAAAAAAATCAACATGCGTCTGATGAGGTTGTTTTCTGCTTCTTTTAAGTAAGCGAGCGTAAAGACAAAGGGGTCAAGGTCCACTGTGAGCTAACACTGACATCTAGTGGACAAAAGGGTTCTTAGCACAAATCCATTAATTTTACATTTCAAATCAAACAAGTTACTTAAAATCCTACCAGCAACAAAACTACTGTCCTACCACTGTATTCAAATGTAAGGTGATGTAAGGTTAACTACTATCTACTACGAACTTCATGTCAGTCCTGTCTTTCTCAATCTTTTCACACTGCGTACCACCTCAGAAAATACCCGGCTATCACCATTATAATCAATGTTAAAATACAGCAGTGTAGGCCGGCCCTTTTCAGCTGCAGGCAGGTTTTTACTATTACACTACAGAATCAGTGATGTAGTAGTGATGTTATATGCAAGAACATGAGAGAATAGGAAGATATTAGATATCAAGAATTTAGCTTAATTCAAGTCAATCATAAACTGTTAACCATTTTAGGTTTCAATTAAAAAAATATTGGTTTAACTTTGAAGCAGTTTGTAAAAGTACACTAAAATAAAATCACTTCATATCAAATGACTAAATCTGATATTAAACTACCAGTTTCTTTTATGTTCCTGTGTTTAGAAACTTAACTCGATGTCAGGGGATACTTTATGAACACATCATTCAGGTTCTTAATTGTTAAACCAACTACTACTCAGTGAAACTGAACAGAGATCAGGCTCTTGGATGAAACTACCAACTACACTGAGCACGCTGCATACAGCTGGGTTCAAAGATCACATAATCCTTCACACACAGATTTTTCAATTAAACGTGACACTTTGAAAATTGGCATTTACCAGTTCCTCAAGTTTATTCATAATTCCACCAGAGGTGAATCAGTCTAATTGGAGACATGACATGCTTTTGCCAGGTGAACAAAAAAAGAAGAGTAGACGCAGATGAACAATTGAACAGGAGATTTATTTTGTGAAAACTGTTCACTTCTTTGCTGCCTCCTTCTGGAGCTTCTTCACCTCATGCTTGATGATCTTGTTCCTCTGCAGAAACAAAAACATTACAAGCATTCATTTAAAAAAGAAAAAAAAACTAACAAAACATACAACATAATGCTGTAGGATCACCAAACATTACACTTGAGACTAATGGACCATATAAACTGAGGTGTTAAATCAAGCTGCAGCTCAGAAAAGCTCTGCAGCTCCACCTTTTATTTGTCAGCCAAAGGAGTGAGCATAGACAATGACACTAACCTGTCAAAGCAGGTTGGTCTGTGACATAATTAAAAGCTGACCCATCATTAATTTTTATCATCTACAGCTGTTTATCAGCCATCTGTGAAAAGGCTCCAATCACATTTAACACAGCTGCACCCGGCACCACAACAACAAGCACCGTCTCGTGTCAGGGTATGTTTGAGAGCTGCCCTCACAAAATCAACAGTTTACTCCTCTCAGAGGTGGACCCCTTAAAACGGAAGTCTACTACACGACTTCACATTATGTGAATGAAATGAGCTGTGTTCTGTTTAAGTCAAAAATCACATAACATGATGAGTAAACATGCCAGTCAACATTTCAACATGTGAAATGAGGTAAAACACAAGTTACATTTAAATGTTGCTTCGTTTGGTTGTAGTGAGGTCAAATTTAAGCAGATGATGTTTTGGAGTACTGACAGCTGCCTAAATGAGGCGATTTCTGTTGCACTTACCATCCTCTTGGCCTTCATCACCTTGTAGCGGTCAAAGTCAGACATTTTGGCCCTCTGCGAAGATAATAAGATACGGTCATGGATACAACCAGAGTGCTTCACTTTTCCCACACAAGAATTACTTTAGCTAAGATCCAACATTAGTTAAGTGGTAGTACAGCATCAGTGCGCGCCCTTGACTATTTAGTATGGGAATCGGTCAGGCTCGGCAGTTGACAGTGCATGATCTGAATCGCGGAGACATTTGCTTTATGATTTAAAAAAAGAAAAAAATAACGGAGCCTGAGAATGAAGCCATCGCTGTCAAACATCAGATAGAGATACCGGCTGGATGCACGTCAAGTTCTGTAATAACTTGCATAAGAAACACATAGCACTGTGCTGGTTTGTCATGCCAATAAAATGAAACTATCAGTACAAAACTGCGCACTCAAATCTCAGAATTAAGCCCCAAACCCCAACATGTCCAATTCTAAAGGACACATTTTAGACACTTTCAATCCGCTGTAATGTGTCTTTAATAATACTTTCATTTTGAAGGCAAAAAACATCAGAACCATGAAACTAGTCCATCATGTGTCCTCATATATTAAACCTAATATCTAATATGTCGATAGTGACAGGACACACAAACGCAGCTCTTACCTTCTGTCTCGCCTCGATCTTCTTGGCCCAGCTGCTTTGTTCCCACTTCTGGTTGACTTCGGCCTTCTCCCAGGCTCTCCTCACAAACTTCTGGCGGGCGCTGTGAACCGTTCCACACAGTCAGTACTGATAGTAGAAGCGTAATTTATGCTTCACCACATGCAACTTCTCTACAACAATATTTCTAAACACTCTAGGACCATGTGTTGGATGATGTGCCGCTCTGACTACGACGACAGACCACCGAGTGAAATGCTGTGACTCTGATTGGTTCTACTTCATGTAAGCTGTGCTTTCCTGACAGATATACTTAAAGCGGATTCACATCTTATGTGTAGCCTGGTGGAAGTACACAGCCATATTTGCAGATATGCTACAATACGTGCATTATTTGGTATATAAATTTGGACTTAAGTGGCGAGCTCTTCAAATCTAACAGGATTTTTAGTCGTGAGGACGTGACCTGCGCTCCCTCTCACCTGTGAGGTACTTTGATGACGTAGTCTGTGAGCTGCATGCACTTGAAGGGCATGGATTGCCTCTTCACGCCTGTGCAGGGACCATCAACAAGAGCCTGGGGAAAAACAACACAGGACACACAAAATCAATCAATATCACTGAGTTGAAGGTAAGGCAAAGACTGATCACTCCATCCACCCTTCCCCTCCAGGGCACTCACCCTATTTTGGTCGATGACATCTACGATGGCCACCAGCTTGCCAGCATGGGGTCCGAAAGAGATGTAGGCAACACGGCCGATCTCAACGAAGCGTTTGAACACCTGAGAAAGAGAGAGAGAGATTTGCACGTGAGAAATGGCTGAAACTGTAGAGGGGGCTGTCTGCCATGAACTTGGGACAGTTGGGTACAACGCTGCACCAGCCTAAATACAACAGCAGACATACAACACAAGAGACATCTCTCTAAAACAACCAAACAATCAGCGCGGAGGCTGAGGAACTACCCGGCTTGTAGCATTTCACCATTTAGCAACAGCTGATACAGACTGCTCGAGTGGCTAACTTGAGCTAGCTAATGCTCCTGCTAACGGCTTGCGTGCCGGTCACAAAACGGGACAATGTTAAACAGTACGTATATAACGTATATACACGGAAAATGAACGTAAACGCATAATATACGTTAAAGTTATGGGGCTAAAACAAGTAAAATTTGGTCTGCTTAGCCGAGCAGCTCTCGGCCCTCTCAGCCTAGAGGACCACGTTGTACTGCGGGCAGTAGCCGACATCTTACGGATATAACGTTAAAACGTGAAATAAACCGACATCAACGTATCAAACGTTTCATAAATATGCGTATGAGCGTGTTAGCGATACACATGACTCTTGTTGTGCCGTAACAGTGAGATATATAAAAAGAAAATCGACTTAGAAATGCTAAAAACTCTCATGGCGATCTCACCATGATGGCAGTCCGGGAGCAGAAAGGACGTCACGGCTTCCGCTCGGCGCACATACGGCTTCCGTTTAACCGGTACGCATGCGCGGTGTTAGTTTGTTTTAAACCCTCACGTTAACTTCTTAACTGTCTTATCTGTCGTTAAAAATTATGAAATATTTGGAAGCAGTGAAATCAGCTCCACACATAAAGTTTAAACGAGTTAGTTCTAAACACAACGATTCCATTGACACAAAACAATCATCGCGTGTGTTGTTTTTGAAATGGTAATTAATATATTACTGATACAAAGCCATGACTACAGCTTAGAGACTGCAGCTCCGGCATTTTATGAGTACTCGAAGGCAGCACAGGGGGCGGAGACGGTGGCGACTGGCGAAGCGGACTCATGACTGCGTGATCGCAGCTGTATCATGGTTTCCTCATCTCTACCTTAAGGACGGCATCAGCTTCACTTGTGGTAACTACTCTAACTCGAGTTAGTTAAATAAAACTATTACTATTTACTATTACTAACTATTACTATTACTAACAACACTACAAATGTTGTTTTCTAGGTGACACGGACGCAGAATGGCAGCGTGTGTTGCAGCGTAAGTTCAGAGTAATGACATACAACAGAATACATGGGAAGAAAGCTGTATGTGTTACACCTTTCTTCTCACTACTTGAAAGAAGTTTAAATGCAAAGCAATTACAAGATGCTCACAACATCACAAATAATAGGTGCTGTACAAGGAGACTGGAAGGTAACATACTGTGTGTAAACATGAGAATCAAATATAAATGCAAGTTAATGCAAGAAGATGAGTTTAGATTTAGAGGATTTATCAGTCTGTCAGCAGGATGATTCTTCATATACTGAGATACCACTTTGGACACTTATAGTCTTTAGCCTGTACTTGAAGCCCACATTTTGTCCAATCGTCATCATCGCTGAAGTAAAATAATAAGTAAAAATATAATGGTGTAATGCTGCAGTGAGTATCAGCTCTTCTTTTAACTCTGTTTTTGTAAACTCCATCACTTTCCTTCGTTTCAGGTCTGAATTTGACATACAGTCTCTCCTGGAATGCAACAAAAGTAGGTAAAGGTAGACTGCACACATCTTTTCCCTGTTTTAATATGTTATTTTTCCATATTCCAACAAACTCTTCTTGCCTGGCATGTGTTGCAGGTCCTGATTACCTGGCACAGGTGTTAGAGTTTGTGTCCAAATATAAACTCTTGACTCGTCCCTTAAAGAATCCAGCTGGCGCCACGCTGACGATAGGAGACCTGGGTGACACCATGTACAGAGAGAAACCTAGAGAGGTGAATGGGTGGGGAAAATTCTACCTCCCTGACATAGTAAACATGCAGGTTATAGGTGTAGTGGAGGAGACCTTGTGTCCGTGTGACGAGCTCGTTCTGATGACCTGTGAGGACAGAAAAGTGTACAGCTATGATGGAGAAGAGCTGCATGTGGTGGCTGCAAGCCTGGAGGAGCTATGCTACGAGGGGATAGAGTATCCAGCATCCAAGAGCTATTACAAAGGGGAGGCCTTCAAAGCTATGGTGAGATGTTACAGTTAAGTAGCTGGGAACGAGCAGAGCTTTGATGACTGACAATTTAATTTTTGTTGTGTGTAGACAGACGAGGACTGGGATAAAGTGAAGAAGGGCGATGTGGGGAGGCGATTGGACGAAGCGCATCATGAACTGGTGATGACAGGAAAATCCAAATTCCTGGAGGATCTCAAATCCATGTGTGGGTATCTTTATATTTGCTGCAAGACTGGTCAAGATTCCAGTAATACTTTTATTTTCTGATTTTTTTTTGCTCATGTATTCATGCTGCATATCATAATATTAGCAGCATGGTGGTGCATCAGTTAGCACTGTTGCCTCACAGCAAGAAGATTCTTGGTTCAATAGGTTCATTGTCAACTCTAAAGTGCTTATAGGCGTAAATGTTTTCCGTTAATGCCCTATGCTGAACTGGTAATTTGTGTGAATGTATGTAATAAATGTAAGAAAGGATGTTTGTCCTATGCATTTCTATGTCACACTCATTCATTCTTTATTGATCAGTCTAATTTGTTTCTTCTCTCTTTCACTCTCTGTCCCCTCTAGATTGGCCACCAGCTAATGGTATTTGTCCTAAAAAAGGAAAAAAAAGGAGAAAATTCTCACAAAACAACTGCTCCGAGCAATCCAAGCACTATGCGTTGCGTGTTCAACCGCCTGTAAAAATATAGAAAAAAATGGTTTCAGTAGGTTATTGTTGCACACTAACCTTTTCTTATTGCACTGTACCTTGATTGTTCCCTTCTCTGTAAGTCGCTTAGTAGTGGATTGGAGGCCGTGGCATTCAGGTGGTAGATAAAAATGAACTATTCATGTCTTATGAGAAATTATTGTTTCAATTTAAGCTTGAAGGCATACAACATTTTTGCAAATACTTACAAATTAGGGACTGTGTAAAATCTTGAATTGGTAATTGTTCAGAAAATTATATTTTGGAATATCTGAATGTGCCACAGGAACACTGCAAGCATACCAGACACACTCACTGGTATATCTCTATGTTCGTACTGAGCTAGGGAAGAGGGCGTTTGGGTACTCAGCACCCTCTGACTGGAATGTCTTATGCATGATTTCATTACTTGTATTGTACTTTTTCATTCTTGTATTGCATTTTCATTTTTTAGACTTGGTTTTGACTTGGCCAGGATTCCCTTGAAAAAGAGTTTTTCAAAAGAAAGTTTTTTTTGAAAGAATCTTTTCTGTCATTATGGTAGGCTTGGTCACAGCTTCCAGAGTTATCTTATTTTATCTTATTTTTTAATAGTTAGAAACAGTGCAATTTGTTATAGTTTTAAATGGTGTATTTATAATTTGTTTGTAAAATTAAGCCTTTAGTTTATATATGATATTTTATTGTATATCAGAGTCACTAAACACTATTACAACATCCATCAGAAGATTCTTGTTGGGCTATTATAATTATATAATTATGTACTTTTAGTGTGTCTGACAGAGTTGACACAAATAAAGTTTTTTAAGTTAAACATCTGAATTTGTTTTTTTCTCATTTAGATTTTTATTGAATTCTTAATAGCAGAGGATGTGAGTACAGGGTTGGTCATACATCTCGGAATCTTGGCATAAACACATCCTGACATGTCACAGAGGAAAAATAAAATTAGAAAAATAACATAAATGAATCAAATCTGAATGGAAAAAAAAGTAAATACATAAATGTGGGGGAAATCCAGTCCACAGAAAAAAGAAAATGAGCTGTGCTATATTTAGTCTCTGATTTCTTAGGCTGAGTTTGCTTTAGTCCTTGAGTAGGTCCAAAAAAGATCCCAAGAGGTCATCCCATCCTCCTTGTTAGCTGACAGTTTGTGAAGCATAGAATAATAATACAGTCTCCACCATTAGTCCAGTCTTTCAGATTAGGAGACACAGTGGTTTTCCATTGTCTTAAACTCATAAAAATCAGCCACAGGTGTTGCTGCAAAACATGGCACACTTCAAAACTAGGGAAAAGTGTCCTGTTTCCCATCTTGTCTGTCCGTATTACTTTTTTGTCTTGAACTCTCCTCTTCCACCTCTGTTTTTCCTCCACTTGCATGGCATATTTCTTCTCAGGGTCACTGTTTAATTTTTCTCTTCTCTTTCGTTGGTACTCTATTTCTTCTCCTTCGCTCCTCAACTGATAATTTTTATCTAGCCATTCTTTCCTTTAATACAAACGTCATGAAAAATGTATTTGAATATTACTATGGAATCAGATGTCCATTTACTGATTACTATTTGTTTGATACTTGATTGATTGATGTAAAATCTTAAAGGTGCAATGTGTGTTCCTTCAACCAGATGTTGAAAACATCTACACACTGGCTTGTGCAGACACAATCAATGTCTAGTGGAAGCAGTGGGAGATAAGACAAAGCCATAACAATACAATACAAAAGATTTTTGCACATGGTCAAAGAGGCAGGACGCTGTGGCATTCTGGACATAGACATAGTCTGTGGATTCTGTCTTAAAATATATCAAGACAAAATTACCACAGGTGCACTTTTGGTCTGATGGGCCAAATAAACTGGATTTGAAAAAGCAACATAGAACTTCTTCCCCGCTCTACTTCTTCACCTATATGTACCTATATATTATGTACCTATATATGCACCTATTTAATTTATTTAGAAACTTAATTAATCACATTTACACATAAAACTATTCTTCCATATTTAACCCATCCAGGGGCACCTGTCAGAATGGCTGTGGCAATACCTTTCCAGTCTTCAGCAGTGAGAGCCAGAATGGAACCACCAACATTTGGGTTATTGGACAACCTACTGATCCATGGCCACCCCTATATATTCACCTGTATAAGGACCTAAGTAACTACCTACTTACCTATATATGCTATATATATGTGGCATATATTGTCATGCACAGATATTCTGCATATATGTTTTATATATGCGCATATATCCTCATATAGGTTCTTTCCGTGTGGGTAAACATCTTCAACAAATTAGCCAAGAAGAAAAAGACTTTAGAGAGGTTTTTCCAAACCAACCATGTAAGCTGAGTAATGCTGTCGGATATAGATAATGTTTAGCTAAAAGATTACAAATAGATGTCAATTAAGTTAGTTAAGTTAGCTAGTTAAGGCAGAGGTAGTAGTAACTAGTTACCACCTTAAATATCTTTATATTTTATAATTCATGTTTATTACTGTTGCACCAAGGATTGGGACAAATGCTATTTCAATTCTGTGTATGTCCTATACATATAGCACTAACTAACAATAAAAGTTGACTTGACTTGAATCAATTACAAGTTACTGGCGCACCCAGCAGCCAACCTTTGATGGTTTCTGGATGAACTGGATAAACTGGCTCGAACACTGACAATGCACACTACCCACCACATGAAACCATTTACATTAATGCAAACCAGTCCAGATCAGTCTGTTTTTTTCATACGTAGCACACAACAGGAGACTCTCTGTGTCAGACGTGTTCTCACGTGTTGACAAAACTTCACAAACCAAGTCTAAAAATGACAACACAGGTGTGTGACGCAGTTTTTGAACAATTTTCTCCATCATTTATTTTTCACAGTGTTTGTAGCTACTTGTTAACCCACAAAGAAACAAAGAGATTTGATATTGATTCATTGATTTTTCCATCTCTACTGTGCGTGTATTCATTCAGTTATTAGTGGTGTGTGTGATTTGTTGATTGGAGGAAGTTGGATTGGTCTTAGCCAAACCCTCAACTTATTGACGTTGAATGTTTGGTGTGTCCTGTGTTATGTTTTGTTTTTTTGTTGATGGCACAATCCATGCCTTTCAAGTTAGTCATAAAGTTCAGTCTAAACTTGTCTTGCCAACTTGTCATGTCTCGTTCTGCATTGTCAGTGGTCAAGCCGGTTTAGCCAGTTCACCCAAAAGTTGGTTGATGGGTGTTTTAGTGGCAACTTCTTTTTTTGTGTCCAGCATTAATAAAATGCACAAGTTCAAGCAGAGTTGTTTTTTTTATAGCAAAGTTTTATAAAACCTCAACAACACTCTACACACAACTAAAATAAAACTCAGTCATCAAAGCGCATTTATGTAGTTTTTGTAGTTGTTTATTGGGTGTAAAAAATAAAAATAAAAACAAAAATAAACCAATTATTGCTGTTTTAACATGTTGGATTAAATATTGTGTTAGGGGTCTTTGAATCACTTTATGAATGATGCTTCAGCCTTCACAGTCACCAGACCTTAGAATTATTCCCTCATTTGTATTTTTTCTCAGCCACAGACTAAGCCCAATTTTCCATCTATTTCAGATTTTGTTAATTTTGTTAATCAGCAGAACAAACTGATCTTTTATCATTACATTTATGGAACAATCACTGTTTCTTTTTGACATTGATGGTTAACCCACATAAGGAGTGGTAGTTTGAGACAAAGGGCAGGGCTTCTTTCTTTCTTTCTTTCTTTCTTTCTTTCTTTCTTTCTCTCTGTTTCACTTTTCACACTCCTCCTTCCTTACGATGGTGAGTAGCTGCTTTTACATGCCATGATGATTCAATCCTACATTGCAATTTTTATTATGCATTAAATGTTGTCATGTGTTGTGTATTCTTTCCAATTGAATCAGGCTGCTGCAGCGGAGACAGAAAGGTGAGTCAGCTGATTTGCTGAACTACAAGTAGTTATTGCTACAGTCTGCTTTATAATTCCCTTTAAACAAATGATGTTGGTGACAGCAAATTATGTTTTGTGTTTTAGTAGTGAAGACTTGCTGAGAGACTTGCAGCTTTTCAGAAGGAATGCGTTCTTGATTATTCAGGAAATGGACAGACTAAGTCAAAGATGTCATTCAGAGTTAG
The DNA here is from genome assembly GCA_014281875.1 of Nibea albiflora. Classification (NCBI taxonomy): domain Eukaryota; kingdom Metazoa; phylum Chordata; class Actinopteri; family Sciaenidae; genus Nibea; species Nibea albiflora. Next base: position 18,865 of record JABGLX010000368.1, read on the forward strand.
TTGATGAGGTATGTCTGATTGGTATTGTTATGAACTTTTGAAACTTTTTGTTTTGTGACTTAAAGTTCAGTGAGTAGAATTTAGTGCAAGTAGTAGACTAATCGCTTCATTGCAATCACCCTCACCTTTCTATTGTAATGGAAAAACAACACTTTAAAGACCCTGTTAGAGTCAGAAGTAACAAAACAAAAATATTCTTATTTAAAGGTGGTTATACATGCACGAAAACATAGTTATGAATATTGTATTCCATGTTTGCCTTTTTCTGGAAATAAAGTCCTCAAATCTTGCACACAGCACCTTTAATACATCACTGTGGCATTGTGTATTGTGTACACATAAAGCCTCTTGGTTACATATAACTCAAAAAATTTCTTTGAATGTGTTTTGATTTAACAGGTTCTTCACTGCATCTTGTTTTTGGGACACATTAACAAGCCACGGTATACCCCAAAAGAGATTCTGGATCACAAGTTGAATGAGTACAAGGACCGTTACCCTAAACCCTTTAACTGTTATACCACTCACCTTCCGAAGCGGGCTCCAATCTCCTGTGTGCTAGAAATGGTAAGATTATAGTCTATCGAAAGATATTACAAGTCTTCTTTGATTGTTTGTTTGTTTACTTCACTTAAACATCTCTGAAATATTAGAGTTTATGATTAATGCACATCATTAATCATTTCACAAACTCAAAGCATGACTCAGTAAATGTTACTGCATTTGTGGGGATGACAGCAGCCTGATAATATTTAGGATTGCTTGCAGATTGTCAACTTGACTGGGCGAGAGAACGAGGAGGAAATATATGGGGAGCTGTTAACCTTCATCGATAAGCTGAAGGAGCATCAAACAGAATATCTGGTCTCCAACACCTTCTGTGTCTCTCAGCCCGACAACAGCCGAAAATCGACCAGGTACTACGGAGTGTCTATGTCCACTTCTGGTCGAAATCCTGGCCGAATCATGGTTGCTGCATCCTGTCTTAGATATTGGGACAGTTATGTAGCCCGTGCAGTGATGACCTACTATCCAAAGATGCAAAAGAAGGAATATTTTGATGGAACGATCAAACTTCCAGATGGGGTTAGGTGCCAGGCATTTAGCCTCAGTCAAGGAAATAATAAAATGCCTCCTTGCAGATCATGTGGTAATTTGTTTGGTTTGCAAACAAGTGACACAAGAGTTTGGCCCTATGGCAACTGTGCTGAACCAGAAAGTTTGAGCAACTTGCTTCAAAATGAGAAAGAAGTGAGAGTCAATAGAGCACGGCCAAATGATGAGGGAGAGATGATGCTAGAGAAAATGTCTTGACACATCTTAGACAAATTCTGCGCATGTTGCATTTTAACTGGAATGGAGAATTCTACACTCCACAAGTTTGATCTTAAAAAGGGAAAGTACAAAGATTAAAACAAAACAATTCTTGTGGTCCTTTATTTTAAAGTAACCACACTGATCTCAGTCAAGGTATAAATGTATTCATGGCAAAAGTTGTAAGCCAAATGTGTAACTGTTTGAATGAAGCGTATGTATTGATCATGTTATTCACAATAAAATGATGGTGATTGAAACTCAGCTTCATTTTTTTTACTACATATCACGTGTGGCAGCTCCAACATGAAGACAATTCAGTGGTGGACTGTAGCTATAGAGAGGAACATCAGACGTTCATCTCTGCAGTAGAACTGTACTCATCTATCAAGCTGAAGATCTTTGATTCATCAGAAGTGTGCTAAACCTAAAGTCCAAAACAAGTTCATTTATTTTTACTTTGCAGAGACTGATTAGGCACAGTCCTTACAACAATCAAGTTACACAGCAAGTACATATTTCAGCATGTATTGCAACAGTTGTGATGAAATGTAAGGACACAGTTGTCGTTTCTCACATCTTACAGTTGTAGCTTTCAAAAATAACAACATCAGCACTATAAAGAGGAAGAGAAATAGAGAGAAATAAGAGAAATCTGTGAGATTAACAATATGAACTACATTACAGTAAGAGCAGATTTCATCTTTTATCACGTTCAACAAATACATAACTCAAATCTCTTTCCCAAACACATCTAAGGAGGGGTTTAGGTCCTCTATGGTGACTTCATCTTGTATTTTTCCTCCAGTGGGTTTGTCTCAGTGGCAAAGAAACGACACTAGATGGCAGCACAAGCATGTTCAGTTCAGCTATGAGCTCCAAATCATCAAAACGATTTCAGTCTTCAGTGGTAGAGTTCAAAGAATGTAAGACAATAAGAGCACAATCTTCTCGTCTCTCTGGATGTTAAGATAAGTTATGACTACACTGTGCACTAGCTGTTTTGTTGTGACCCTGCGACTCCACTTCATAGGTGACTTCTACTTCCACGTTCACCTCTGACAGGCCAGGCCGCTTCTTTCAACCCGAACAAAGACAGGAAACATGCTTTAGTCTGCAGAATAACTTCCCACCTTTTCAAGGAAAGGCTGGAATAAAAGTGCAACAGGAAGAGAAAATAATTCACCTTCATCTGTCATCGGTCAGTCCTGGGTGGAAACACACTTTCTGGCTGACTGTGCTCAGGGCAGAAACTCAATCAGGACAAATTTGGATTAGTTTAATATCCAGCACTTAATTAACACCAGATTTCATTACACTCGTGTCTCATTACATAGGCCAGTCTGTTCTTGTTTGTTAATTTTTGCAGAGAAAGGGTCATTTCTGCATCAATAGTCTTGAGAACCAAACAAAATGCCATTCTTCAGGAAACGTCTGGTGAGTGACGCGAAATGCGATTTATTTTCAGCTGCTACGTCATGGACGCTTTGTCTGGCTTTTCCTGTGGCCCTCTCTCCAATAACATGTTTGTTTTCAGGTCTATATTTGTGTAGCCAACTGCTACCGATGGGGGAAATCCTGTCTGACCTCTCAGCCTGATCTGATGAAAACACGGGCACTTGGTGACGTCCAGGAGGCGGAATGTTAATTTTTCTTTAAGCCTTATGTAATTCACGGCTCTAATCTTTGTTTGAACAGGCAGAAATATAAGAACCAGCCTCGGTAGGACTCTCAAACATACAGTATGCACACACATGATGAATGCTGCATCACACTTGCGTGCACACACACAAACATGCACAGATGGTTGCAGTTAGACTGTAATATTTTCAGTGAAGTTGCCCTTGGTGTTTCATGTCTGGAAAATCTGAGTCATGCTTGTTTGACAAATCATCTCTGATCTAACGTAGGCTTTGTTTAATCACCCTATAATGCATTAAAGCGCGTTTGTAAGTGAAACAGATGCTCAGATAATTAACACACATCGTCATCACTGCACTCGTATATGAGGGTGTAGCTACAGTATGATTAATTGTCTCATCCTCCAACAAAACGACTTTTTCTTGAGGTCATTTAGTTCCTAATGTGCAGAGGCCGTCGCCAGTTTATTCTGTACACCCAGCTAAAACAAATCTAACAAAACAGTCGTGCCATAAACTCATAAAGGTTATAATGTTCTGATGTTTGTGTTGCAACTCTGAAATCAAGACCGATCTCACAGGAGATGCCACAAAGCACAACATCTGGTGTTGCTCTTTTAGTGGTGCTAAAGTTTGGCCGTTTATTTATACAGGATAGTTGAAGATAGATAGGAAAGCAGGGAGAGAGAGAGAGGAGATGACATGCAGAAAATCACTCTGCAGCAAGGTCTTGCCCTTTGTACATGGGGTGCACACTCTAGCAGGTGAGCTACAAGGGCACCCCAAAATGCACTTTTTAATAATATGCCTTCATGGCATTTTGCTTTATTTAAGAGTTATTACCTTGTTGGTCATAACAGGAACTTTTACTCAGTGTCTGCTCTCTTCGGTTGGTTTTCTCTGGTTTGTCTGTGAGCGAGCAGCGAGCATCAGACGTGCAGTCAGGTATCACGGAGTGACGGTACCCTGGATGCCATACTTCAAATAAATCTATGTACACTTTTTCTCTGAGTGTACATAAGCATAGCCGGAAATAATGTTGCTGTGATTATATTATTAACCACAAATAAGATGCAAACAGTAGCTAAAGTTGTGATACCCGCTGGAGCTCTTTAGAAATAAAAGATAACAATTTGATGCAGATTTAATTGAAAAATGTATTTTGTTATTCAAGTACTCAAGTTTAGGAGCAATTAGTGTCTTTACCGACTACGGCCGGTAGCTACGCGAGAGAAATCTTGGCAGCATTTGCCAAACACTGCATTGTGTTTCTGAGATGTTATTACAATAAAACCTTTTATAAAAATGTATTTTGACTTCAGATCCTGTGCTGCATGTGGGTCAGTGCAGACGCAGTAGTCTGCTACTCTTTGTGTACAGTACCTTTTGGAGCTCTAATGCTAAGCCCTTCCTGGTATGTACAAATCCCTCTGACCACCCAATCAACAGTATGTTTGTTTGGGTGTAAACACTGAGAACCAGAGAACCGTGTTTTGTGTGTGTGTGTGTGTGCGTCACAAAAAGAGTATCAAAGTAAGTTATTGTTTTTGGGACATGCTGAAACAGGCCAGTGCTCCGTACACACATCCGGCGTTGTTAACAATAGCTTTTCTGAATGAATATTTGTGTGTGTGTGTGCATGTGTGCCATGTTGTTGCATCTTTCTGCAGCCACTCATCCAGACTGTCAGGCAAATCCCAGGCCGGGCAGCAGTGCAGCGGGGGGTTCGAGAGATTTCGATGCCATCAGACCACCACTTCCCATCCCAGTGCGGCCAGTACTGAATAGGTGACTCAGCAGGCCCTTGATGGACATTTTCATGTCACTGCACTGTAACAAAGAAAGGAAAATAACACAATGCTCCCTGTGTGTGTGTGTGTGTGTGTGTGTGTGAATCCAGGCCTTCCCCACCAATCAGAGTCCAGCTGTTGCTTTTATGGTCTCTAATGAAGACTGTATGTGTGTCTTGTGTATTCAGCACTGCACTGCACTGCACTCGTGTATTTGCATGTGTACCACATGCATGTCCATTCTCACGCTCATTCCCTTCGGCATCGCAGAGACGCTGAAGGAGTTTTGCTTCCTGCGTAAAATCCTTATTGTTTTCATGCGTCATGGTTGGCCAGCCTGCCCTTCAGGGCCAACTCTATTCTTGTCACCAGGATAAACACAAATAAAAAAGAACAATGTGAGACATGTGAGTGTGGCTGTAGCGCAAAGTGGGAGCGGGGTTTTTTTCTCTCTCACTCACTCACTCAGTCACTCTCACTGCCACATAAAACCTGACATGAAATCATTTATAAAGTGGAAAATACAGCAAACTAACCAGCGTCTGTGCAGGTCTTACATAACACACCATATACAGAGCAAATGGGCCCCAGTCCTAGTGAAGCTGTCATCTGCTGAAGTAGTAAAACAATGGGAGTGAAGGGTGAGAGATAACAGAGCACCACCCCTGCTGTGATAATAACACTGTGCAGTGGCTATATTTAGGGGCTCACTTTGACAAAATTGCTTGGTGTTGTGTGTGTGTGTGTGTAACGTACATGGAGCTGCTCAGAGCTATGCAGCTCCACGACAGCTCCGCCAGTGAAATCACTTTGAAATTCACTAATGTGTGTGCAGTTTCCCCCCGCCGCTTCCCCCCTGCAACAGAGATGCGTGCTGTCAAATAAAAAGATGTGTGAGTAATTTTATTTTTACGGCAAGGGATTCATTTGTATGTTTGTCCCTTTAAAACCGTCCTCGTATTCTATATAATGTAACGTTTGCTCCTCATAACGGTTCATGTCAAATAGGGTGGGGAGGGTGCGCTGATTCGAGGTATGGTTGTGTTCACACACACATACACTCGCAGTTTTAAATTTGACCTTTTCGTAAAGGGACATTGTGGCCTTTCCCCTACATTCTCGGGCCGAAGCACACCACTCATTAAACCGACACCAGAGCTCGCTACCAAGACCTTACCTCCAATAAAAACAGCTCAGGCCTGGACAGCAGAATAATGACTTTTCACTAGATTTTTACTCGGGTTTGAGGCCAGCTGATGCATTTACAGGAGGTGCAATAAGGCTCTCTCCCCCTGTGCTCTAAAAGTAAGCCACACTACTGTTGGCTGCATTTACACACAGACTAATCTGAGAATAGACCTCAATCCCTGCAGTAGATTTCTCTTTAATGTCATTCGATCTTACAAACAATTTCTTTTTTTTACACATCATCGCAGCAGTTTTCAGTCATTTAGAGTTGTGTTTCTGCCCACCTGATGAATGTACACTCAATATCCGCTCTCCTTGCAGCTCTACTGTTGGATACTCCCAACTTATGAGTGAAATATCTGCCTCTTCAGTTGCTGTTACATTCTACGCAGTGTTCACCGTAGTTGTCGAGGTTGTGTTTGTCTGCTGTCTGGTGCTGATGAGGTAGTGCTTGTAGACCTTTTTCACTGGAAACAGCTGCCCGCTGAGGTCAGAAAGCGATGCGAGTGACAATGAGAGTGAACCAAAACAGGAAAGTTGTGGGCCACACAGTAAAACTATGTGCGTTCACACTGTCAATTGTTGCAAAATGTACTGTCAGTACCCGGCTGATTCACTTTTAACAGTCGAGGACTGTTAAGAGTGTGAGACGGGCAATCGACATAGTGAAAATGGCTGAAGCTGTAGTTTTCCTGCAGTTCTGTATGTGTGTGTGTGTGTGTGTGTGTGTGTGTGTGTGTGTGTGTGTGTGTGTGTATATGTACACAAATTTGCATTTTGGTGGTCAAACGTTGGTGCTAATGCTCTGTCCCGTTGTAGATGTACAATTTGAATGTACTACATAGAAGTGTACTAACAAACGTATTCAAGTTGAGACACAGCATACTGTACTGTAAGTCTTACACACTGGGCCTGTAAAGACAGCTGTAAAAAATGTATCTAAAGAACCCAGGAGGGGTTCACATTTTAAGGTAAACTTGAGAACCTCTTGCACAGCATACAACATTATGATTAATCGATCTCCGCTGGGAAACAGGCCTTTCTCATGACGGACATTTTAATATACTGTAGCTGTATGCTGTCATAAATAACATTAATGATGGCTGAAATCCATTGAGATGTGCCCTGCTATCACGCATGCTGGCCCAGCATCGTGGATTAATGGACAGTTAAAAGTAAAGTAATGTTATTAGTTACACCTGCGCTTCTCCTGCTACGACAGGTCACATAAGTAGGCAGCAATGTATTTACACCTGTAGTATACTCCCACAGGTGTTTCACTTGTTTAGTTGATTACAGCGTGTACAGGCTGCGTTTAATTGAGTCTTTAATTAGTTTTACCTCTCTTAAACCTCCGTCAGCTGCCCTTTTACAAGGTACGTGGTGTGAATTTATCTCCCGTGCTGAACACAGATGCATTGATTGATTTGTGGCGACGAACGAGCAGTAAACACAACCTCACGGGGCTGCCAGTGCGCTAGCGCTGTCTGTCTGCCTTTTGTTTGAGTCATGACAGACAGGTCATACCTGCTATGCAGCAACTGAGACCTCAAGATGTCAGACTCCTCGCGGGTTCACTCCTTTCCTGTGTCTCAGCACAACATGTTTTCTTGCCATTGATTGGGGCAGAGTGTTCTCCGCCCTGTTTCTGTTGGCTGGCGGCCAGGGTTTTTGAAGCCATCATGAAGAGATAAGCCAATCAGAGTGGCCAGGGTAACCTCAGGGTTATCAACTCTACTGTTTACTTAACCCTGTTCACCACAGATACTCAACACGTGTGGATGTGTGTGTGCATGTAAGCAGCTTTTGCTCGCTTTGGGAGCTGTGTACGGTACAGTGTTTCTTTGTTATTATGTGAAACGAGCCATCACAGGATCAGGATGTCTCAAGCTATTAGATCCTTATTTATCTAGTCACCTCAACACACACGTACACACTGTATCTTTATTCTGCACACTCCTTTTCCCCTCCCTCCCTCTCTTTTTGTCTTCAGATTCTGGACAGATGTGTAAGAATTTGGTTTAGTGCCAGTCCCAGCGATACTAGAAGTTCAGACTCAGCCCTGCAGAACAGACTCTCTGTCATGCATACACTTGAACACACACACACACACACACCTCCCTACTCCTCTCCTCCTTCCCCCCTCTTCCTGTTGGATTTTGTTCCTGCTGTTCTGAGAAAAATGAGGCTTGACTTTTAAAAGGGAATGTTCTGGACCTTGTCAGCAGGGTTCGGTACCGGTCATCCAGTCATGGTTGGCTGGGACAAACTCACAGCCTTACATGTTACATCATGTTCTCCAAGATTGCTCCTGTTTGACCTTTCCATGCCACCTTAAACGGAAAGTCCCGCTGGGCTCAGACAAAGTAATAATCTGGACCTCTTTGAAATTACTCTGTAACAAAACCAAAGTGGTGACTGTTGGGCTGCATTGCGAAGGTTGTGTGACCGCCTTGTGGTCAAGGTATGTGCCATTTCCCAGTGAGATGCTCTGCTCTGGGTCAGCAGTTAGCTCAGATAACCTCACAGAAACAACAGCTCCTTCAGTACATCAAGAGAGGCACTGTCACCTAAACTGACTCGACTGGGATTGTTGATGTAGCTGAAATTTGATATGCACCAATTCATTTTTCATGTCGGCCAAGGCCTGTGCACTAGATGTCACTGTTTTACATCTATGTAATCACCCCACCAACTATCTCTTAGTTTGTTTTATAGCTCTGAAGTTTACAGTCACAACTCTTTCAGCATAAACAGTCAGTTTTACAGCATAATGAAAAATATGTATACACTTATTGTTGGCAAGAACCGCACGCTGGATAACAGAGACGTGATTGGAAACCAAAAGCTGACGTAAAAAAAAGCTGTTAAATCTGGTACAAAATGATAAATGTCTCTGATCTAACGGCGGCCACTGGAGATTCAATGGCTCAAAAAGCGTTTGGCTTCTCCCGAGTTGATCTTCCTGCTGCAAGCAACCCTGACTTCAGCTTTGGCTGGTGTTCATCAGCCTCAGACTCCAAGTTTGCTGTCAAGTTTGTACAGTGCACTCACCGTCACTGAGTTTAAAAACGATTAACCTCCCGCAATCGACTTTTCCATCTGAAGCAGTTGGAACATCGGAGATCTGTTTAGTTTATCTCTCATTCCTCTTCTTTGCGCTGCCAGACTCGTTTGAGTTTCTCTGTGTTGTTTAATGGACGCTGAAGCTCAGCCTTGACCTAAACAAATGTGGTTTAGATTCTGCGAGTGTTGCTATTAATATCCAGTCAGTCTTTTGGCAGCAGATAGCTGATACTTAAAGAGGGAGACAGGGCATGATGGGAGGGAACTGCCTGCCTGCCTGGTGCACAGGGGAAAGTCTTTGCATAACCTAAGAATACTTTAATCTGTTTCACAGCAGCTTAATATATCAGGAATCTGCAATTACACAGCAGCATGTGCAGTGGTATGGCATGTTTTATCCACGGTCGGAGTTGGCTCTGGGTATAAGGTGTTAAAAGATTGTCTAGCTCTGTCAAACTGTTGATTTGTATCTGTCATCGATGACTATTGAGCAATTAGATACAATAGCAATCTGTTGTAATGCAGATTCATTGTCTAAGAATGTGAGCGCCTCATTAGATTAGATCGGAGGATTAATATAGAAATATACAGCTAGTTATCACCCTTAAAATCTCATTTACACTCTTCGCTGAGTGTTTGTGTATTTCTCTTTCACTCATTAAGACGGGTTTTTCATGCCCGCCTCACTCTCAGGACTCATTTGCCCTGCTCATAATGAAAATCCCCGGTGTCGGGACAGACCCAGTTTCTGAGGTGCAATGCAAACATTCCAAGTGATTTAGCCGAGGCAAAATTAAATTCCTCAAATGATTATTGCTCAAGTCTTTTTCTTTTTTTTTTTCTTCCTTCGGTGCGCTCATAAAAGAAAAGACTTGCAGGTGCAGGAAGAACATTCCTCTATCATGCTATTGCCATTGAAAGGGGAGTTGTGTTCCCTTGCTTTTTCAGCACTCTATTCCTGTAGCCTACAGAGCACGAGCCAGATGGGAAGGGTGGCGTTCCACCACACGGCGATCCAACCCAAACATCTGCCTGGCAACGGCCAAGGCATTTCACTGAGACAAAACACAGGCCCGCTCTGTGTGATACCATTGCAAATGATTTCTCTGTTTGATAGGTAATAGCTTCTGCACGCTGCTTCCGGCAGAGAGATGTTAGCTTGGAAATATGCAGGTCTCAAAGTGAGCGGGGTAGTAAATGTGGATGTTTCACTTTACCCAGCCCTCACCCTGTTAACTTTGAACACCTTGTGCGAGGTGAATTAATCTCTGTCTCTCTGCCAGGGTTGCAGCGGTATGCTCAGGGTGGCCTCAGCGTGTCATCGAGCCACCCTTTAAGGACCGCCCACAAAATCCTGGACTGAAAAACTGGCGAAAAACTGTTTTGACCTCTAACTCCACCTTTCACAGATATGTCGAGTCTTCTCACATGTTTTCAGCAACGATTTTCCAACATATTTAATGTATTTTGAAAGAAATCTTTTTTCCCTTTATACAGACTTTAATATACTCCCCAAGTTGTAAAAAAAAGTGTGCAACTCTTCATTCCAGCAGCAGACATAGAAGATAATACTTCCACAATACCTCTGAAAATCACATTCAGATATAAAAGACTGTGGTAAAAAAAAAGAATGGGCTGCGACGCGCAAAGCATACGGCCCATAAATTTCATTCAGGATTATAATTGTGTCACCAGAATAACATACCAGGGCACATAGACCAATGGATCAGATTACTATGCCGTGTACTAAATAGGTCACTGATAGTGATAAACCCACAGAGAATTATAACTCACGTCTCCAATAACCTCCAGCTCTTAGGAAACAAAACAGCACCAAATAGCAGACAGATACAGTTATCGACAAGCTAGTGAACATAGTCGAGCATTAAGAGACAGATATTTGCCTCAGGAGCTGAAGAAGAACAAATTAGGAGACATGATTTGAGGTGAATGCTAATGTTGTTATTGTTATTGTAAATTTGCCATATTAAGATTAAAGGTGAGTAAAGGTCATTGTGTACTTACAGTTTGTTTCTACTTAGCCCCCAGAGAGGCCAATAAATTCATTTAATGTTGCTTTAATTGATATAAAGTTCATTAGAAAGTAATAAATATAACCTTTTTCAGTGTCGTCATTACTTCTGTACATCTACTATACTAACTGCTTGGTGATTAATGACTTGTGGTCACTTGGTTTTGACTTAGAAAGTGAATGAGGACCATCTTTGCCATTCACTGGAGTGGTGACCCTGGACTTTCTGGCCCTGTGAACCAAGCACAGGACTTTCTGGACAACCAGGGCCTACCTGACTCCACATGCTACCCAACTCTTGACATCCGGTGACTCGGTTACTGTAACACCTTCCCCGATGGGCCTCCCAGCCCGCACAGTGATACCCTTCTACAGGCATATGTTACCCAACCTCCTCCAATGAACAATGCCTGGCTCTGCCACCCGTACGCTCAGGGCAATCCAAACTTGCTCATCTGTTGTTCTCCATCGAACCTCCTACCAGGTCCTAAGAGATCAGGGTCGTCCCTCTCTACCTTTAAAAACAACCTCCTGAAGACCCAGCTCAGGCAGAGAGTATCTCCTCTCCAACACTACCAACAACTGGACTTGGCTTGGGTAAAAGCGTCAGCTAAATGACTAAACGTAAGTGTAAAATATCCACAAAATGTTATACTTGAAATGCGTATGAATTCTAGTGGGAATTGAATCTGCTATTTTACCGTTTGATTTAGCAGGCCATATTTTACTTTAAAACAGACTAAACACACCGTAACTATTGTAAACTTCATGAAATCATTTACATGTTGCAACAAGGGTGAGGCCTGTGAATGATCTCTGAAAAGGGTGTTGAGTTTTCAGCACTTGATATAATACTTGGTAGTCCCCATTGTGTGGACGCACAGTATTATGTAGCTGTGGTTAAATGTACTCTTCCAGCGAGCACTGACGTACCAGGCGGCCAGAGTGAAAAGAATGTTCTGTTATTAGTGGAAAAGCTCCTGTTACGTGGATTAATCTACAGCTTCGACTTTGATCTCCAAACTCACTCTAAGCGACTTTGGAGGGGAGTCGGGGCCAGTGCACATTTTAGACACACACACACACACAGAGTGTACATGCTGTACACGAGTATACATGCAATAATCTAGGTTATAAACGCCATTAAGTCTTTCAAAACAAGTCAAAAAAAAAAAAATGTCTCAGTGTGTGTGTGTACAAGTAGTTCAGGGCTTATCACGACCACAAAAAACTCTGTATCCCAACACAGTGTTCCAAGCTCTTAATAAGATTTAAATTTGTAATGTAGATGCCTAATTATATCCCAATCCCATGTGGGGGCAAGAGACAGAAACAAATTATTTTGTTACTAATTTAGATTTAATGATTAACAAGGTGTGAAGGGATTAATGATGGCTGGAAATTTTTAGACAAACACAGGAGTCTGTCCGTTTATGTTTTGGGAAGCAATCAACTCATTAAAATCTGGCTAAATTTAGGGAAATTTACGCTATACAATATCTCTGTCTTTTTTTTCTCCCCTCAATAGAGACAGCTGAAGAGTGACAGGAATGCAGGGAGAGAGAGAGAGAGATGGGGAATGACATGTGGGAAAGAGCCGGATTTGGATTCGAACCCTGGGCTGCAAGGACTGAGCCTTCGTAACTCTGAAAGAACGTTGTAAATGTCAGATAAAAATAATCAAGTATAGGCATTTAAAAATATATATTGCATAGGTGTTTTAGCATAGCATACATGACTTAAAATAACTACTAGCCAAAACAAAGTTGAATGTTTGAAGGCAGATGACACAGAATTAGTGTCTGGTCTAGTCTAGCACCCAAACTGGCCTGGTTGTAAGGATTCTTAATGAAAACACCATGTTGGCATGCTAGCATCGGCTAATAAGAACTGAAGATGAAGTCCAACTGAGGCTGATGGGAATTATTTCTGTGTGTTTGACGTATAAAAGCATCGGACAGATTTACATTTTGACCTGGTGTCAAGTTCCAGCATCCGGATGTGCTGTGTCTCAATCCTCTACCATCAATTATAGCAAAATGCCATGTACTGTGAGTACTTGGATGGTGCAGCTGGACACTTTTCACCCTCAATGGTCGCCAGTTTGGCTACACAGCGTAAAGGGAAAGGGAGGAAGCTTTTGGATCTGAAGCAGTTGTGGTGAAGATCACGATATAAAAATGTAAGCTGTGCACATGTTTTATATTTCGGTGATCAAATGTTGTTGCTAATGCACCAACCGGCAATTTGGCAAAGAAGAAAAAGCCGTAAAATCTTGCCATCGTCAACCGCTGCACACAAACTGAGACATTATCCTACTGAAATAAGCTCACTACGCACATAGTGTACACAGTGTACTTCATTTGAAGTGTACTCTCTCGACTCTCTCTCACTACCTAATATAGGCATAAAATGCCCCCCAAAATAAATGATGTTAAGTCAGGGAATTGCCAGAGTTATTACAATTCACCCAGAGAGGGACGTGAATGTCTGTACAAAATTTCATGCCAATCTGTCCAATAGTTGTTGAGATATTTCTGTCTGGACTGACAGACTGCTTTGCCGTGCCTAGAGCAGCACCACTAGCGCGGCTAAAAAGCAACTAATCATCTTACCTCATGCAGGTCTTTGCTCTATCAGTCACTTCTTCCATCTCTCTGGACCAAACCCCACCTCTGTATGATATTATGCTTGGAGGAGTAGCGGCATTCCAGCGCAGACGTGAACATCAATAAAAAACACACACACACAAAAAAAAAAAACAGTAGGTTGTCAACAACAGCTCTCAGACCACCCAACCACAGACACTTTGTCCACACCCACAAACACAATGAATAACCTACAAAACATGCAGTGAGCACACATGTTGTACCCTGAAAGAGATGACACAGACACACACACACACACACACACACACACACGGACACACAATGTCAGGGTGACCTAGTTCTGTGCGGCTGGACTCGGCTTTGTTTACTTCGGAGCTCTCTGAGGTTTCAAAACGGTCACAACACACTGAGTTTGTGACCCAACCATTCACGGCATTTTAATTGTCTCACACATCAAAAAAAACACACTCAGACAGGGCACGGCTTTGATGTCACTCCTAGCCTGTTATGCATCTCATGTATGCATACTGCACACCGTATTTACAACTGAAGACAATTGAGCCCACGGTGGTGGTGGTGGTGGTGGTGTTGCGTGTCTGTCGTTGACCTCCGAAGGCCTCGACAGACTCCACCACATCTGGGATGCCTAACTATTTCCCAACAAGGGTCAGTGGAATTTTTATGTAACAGCCACGCTTCTCCTGTGTTTTCAAAACACTGTGCTAGTCCATGTGTTTGTGCGTCTGACCCATTTCGGTGGGAAGCGTCAAGCTGTTTCTGTTGCCGATTGCGTAACTCTATTACACTTAGCCTATGAATGCAAACAAACAGAGCAGTGGGACTCGCCGGTCATCGGACCAAACCAGGCCCGAGCCTTTAAAGTTTGTTGCTTTCTTAGAAGGGGACTGTGCTTTGAAGTGACTGTGCTTTGAAGTGTTGGAGGTTCTCATATCTTAAAACCTCGTGCACCGGTATCGACTAACACGCAGGGTTTTAAGTTTGAATCTTTGAGACTTCAGACATTCATAAATCTGCTCGGACAAAGTTAGAAGATCTGCCAGTTCAGCTGGATACTTTCAACTGCTCTTCATGTTACTGACACTTGGTATTTATGCAAACAGGTGACGGTGCAGTGAAACTCCCAAAAAATGTTGGCAGAAATATGCAGCGTTTTTTCCTTGAGATGACTCAAACCCAAAGTAAATCATTTAAGATGGAAATTGTAGCAATCTGCACTTTGTCATGCATATTTAAGAGGATCTGGTTGACTTCTTGACCTCTCCCAAAAAATTACAACATGTGTGGTCGACAAGTTTAGTGTTGCTGCAAATAAGGGGGTTGTGTCCATGTAGGGGAGTTATTTAGCACTGGTTTTACTCATTGTGTAAACTTGAAACTTGAACTTGGTAGCATTTTCTTCACTGATGGAGATCAGCAGCTTGATTTTACAGAGTTGAAAAAACTGTTTTTACTTTGTGCTCTAGGTACGATGATGGATACTGCTGCAACCTATAGCTGATGTTAGCTATAGGTTGCTCAGTTTTATGCCAGAACCTGAGCTGGGAAAGCAGGCGCTGTAACTGGGATCAACAGTGTCTATGGACATAATGACAGAGGTGAGATGTCTGAAGGAGACAATGACGGAGGAAGCCAGGAAGAGAAAAAAGGGAGTGACCAAGTAATAGGTCACCGGATAAGATTCAATCTGGGACTGACTCTTAGTCGTTGAAGAGATATGCTGAACTGGGCTTCTTGCTGTTGTAGTAAGTAATATTAGTAATATTGTCTTGTGTTGTTGCAACTTGATGTTTGGCAGTAACTTAAATACCAATTACTACATAGTGTTGGTATATCTGCAGCAGGACTCAAATGCTGACAGAGACAAAGACAGAACGGGTAGTTTAATGAGCATTCAGCAGAATGATAGGCAAATAGGCTCACAGGAAACGTCAGGTCCAAGTTCAGCTGACAGATGGTCGAGAACAAAGAAACACAAGGAAGAACCAACCAGAGCCAAGTCAATAGGTTTTCTAACAGCCAAACAACAAGCAAGAGCAACAATGCAAGACAAATCAGCCGGCTTATATTACGTACTAGTTCAATAGTAAGGAATCCAACCAGAACCAATTTGTGCTGGCACAGCCTGTAGTTTGTTGCTGATTAGGGAATGAGATGCAGGTGAGGAGGTGGGAACAGGTGGGAAGATGAGGCAGGCACAAAGGCAATGAGTGACCCTGGGCAAAATAAAACGTGTGTGCATCTGGATGTAGGCACTGATGCAGAAATACAAAGATGACATGTTTGAAAAGTACACAGTGTCCATATTATCCTCTTGTCCTGGTACCCTCAAAGACGATGGACAGAAAGTCTTGTACTGTATGATTCATAACAATCCACACCCTTGCTATGTTAAAGCTCTGTGTTTGACTTTCTCATCGCCAATTGCTTTGAGACTTCACTCGACTGACGTGAAGATACTGTCTGCTCCAGCTGCCGTAGACACCAGGCTACTGCAAGTGCAATCGAACCTAAAGAGACGAATCACACACTGATTTAAACGCTCAATCGGATGTGTAATCACAGTCAGTACTTTAATGAGTACAAACGCTACAGAAGTGCTACAGATGTCAGAGAAGCTCTGCCAAGTTCTGTAACTGAGTATAAACACTCCCATGTGATGGTTAAGGGGGTCGATGCTCCATGTGTTTTTCTAGCGTACCTCCTGGTGTTGGTTTTGTAAACAAAGGCCTACGTGGAGCGCCGATTCTGGAAATAGCCTGTACCTTTGACCTATTTACAGAGCAGACTTTTTCCTTAGAAACTGTAGAACCCTTGCATACATGTGGCCTTGGGCTCATGTATGTGCAGGCTAATGTATGATTTCGGCAGGCTTACCATGTATCAGAAGGGGGGGGCGGGGGTGTTTGCGGGACCTAGGCCAAAACAGTTGGTAAGATACTGCTCCATCCCGACTGTTGCTGGGCTGTCTGCGTGGCAGAGGACCTTTAAAAACATCTAACCTTGAAATGTCGAGCTGAGTTCAAATAAAGTATCCTCACTGCTTACTGGATGAGGCCTCCTTCTTATCTGCTGTCAGCCCCAACATGTGTCTACATACTGTGAGCCTGAAAGTAGATAAGGTGAAGGGTTTAGTTAACCTGTGAGTGGGTGAAACCTGAGTTTGTGAATGGCCGCTGGACGATGGATAGGTGAAAGGGGAGGAGGTGTCAAGGATTATCTGACATAGTGCATACAATTTATGGCCTGTAAAAGATGTTAAACTACATTAGAACCAACATACCTGCATACTGTTGGTGGACGCTATGAAATTGTACGAGCACTGCTTTAACGTTTTTCACATTCAGGAGTTTATGGTATTGCATAATATTCTGACCAAATGAACATACTACAAATTCACAATGACCAGTAAAATACATCACACATAAGTTTTTGAAGAGCTGTGGCTCTGACCATCGGTGTCTTGACTGTACGGCCAATTACGCCTCTCGGCTAATCTATGAATCGCGAGAGATGTGGATCATGGGTGGACCTGAGACGGGGCCAAATAATGCCTGGGTGCTCAAACAAGACATCTCTAACGACGCTTACTTGTCAATTAAAGCGAACACTCCTTAATATTATTTTAACAGCTGAGTTATATAAAAATTCAGACCTGGTATAGTTGTCGTGAACAGGGAAATTATCTATAGAGACCAAAACTGTTTTTTGTACCAGGCTGTAAACGTATTATTCTGCTGTGAAGCTGGGCATTTTAACATGGGGGCTTATGGAGATTTACTTGTTCTATAGCCAGCCTCAAGTGGACGTTTGAGGAACTGCAGTTTATGGCACCAGTTTGGCTTCACTTCACATCTACAGAGGCTGCTGCTAAGCCGTCTTGATTTAGACACAGTTTCTGCCAGTAAATCAATGAATAAATGTTTTATTATTTTTATTGCTGCTGGTTAAACACTAATATATTTTATGGGCTCATTCCAGTATTTTTGTACTTTTAAATGCTCTATAAATTCTTCTATTTTTAGGCCAGTAAATGAATAAATAATTAAATAAATTATTGAATGTTTCTCATTATATTTTTCTCTTGGCAGGGCAGAAAAAGCTATTAAATAAAATTTAGACCTCTATGCAAGCTCCAACTTCTGTAGGTAGATGTGAAGTAAAGCCAGTTCCTCAAACGTCCACTTGAAGCTGGCTACAGAACAAGGCAATCTCCATAAGCCCCAATGTTAAAATGTCCAATTTCACAGAAGAAATAAACATTCATTCAAATTACATTAAGGCATAAAGTTATGCATAATTAACAGCATGCACTTTGTTTGACAAGTTGGTGCCGTTAAAGATGGTTTGTTTGTGCACCCGGGCATCATTTGGCATGCCTCAGGTCCATATCTGTGGCAATTTTTAGGTTAGTCTGTAGGCGGAAGAGGCTGGACTGCCTACATGGCGTTGCCACATATTCTGAGCTTCACACACATGCCGTCCATTCTTTATACTGTCAGCGATCTGTTCATGCTGTACTATCATATATAATCGTACCAATTCCGAATACACTTAAAGACCAGGATAAATAAAAAAGTATATAACATTAAATTTGGCTGATATGCACTATATATCTGACAAAATGGAGGAGAAAGGAACAGGTTCTTTAATTTGACCTTCAAGAAACCTTTTGTTGGAGTTACAACTGAGTAGCATTTCTTCTCGAGGTCTAGGCAGGACACAGAGTCACTCATCAGTGGTAGTTTTTCATTAAACTTTTACCTTTCTGCCTGAAGGCCAAATGCCATTATCTGTTGGCTTCTGTTTGTTTATAGTGCGTCATAGTTTTAAAAATCCCATTAGAGTCTGTTTATGGTATCCTGTCATGACCTTATCGCACTTCATTTTTGATTCTCGTCTGTACTCTCGTCTGTCTCTGGGTTTGGTTGTTTTTCAGTCTGCCGTGTTTGTGTTGGTGAGATTTGACATAAAGGACATATGCTGCGGGCTCTACAGTGCGCGTACATACCGTACACCTGCAGCAGTGACACCAGATGGATGGATGACACTAATGACTGTGTCACTTCAGCTCAGGAGAGGGAGGCCTGCTTTTTTTTCTTTCTTTCTTTTTTTTTTACTTGAAGGGGTTAAACGCAGGTCTTGAACACACTGCAAAAAATGTCAACCTTCAAAGTTATTTTACGTCTTGAAAAAGGGGAAAGACGTTCGAAATAAAACGATGGCAGCTTCATAAAGTTAGACAATGGTTTATTATTTTCTTACATGTTTTACCAAACAGTAGCTTTTGCGCATTAATCAGCAACTTGCGCAAAAACAGTTTGTTTTTTTTACAGTGTGCTGATGTGAACAGGGCGGGGCGGGGCGGAGAGAGGAGGTTTCCTTCAGAGTGTGTGTGCGCGTATGTGTCTGTGTGTGTGTGCGCGCGCGCGCGTGTGTGTGAGCGTGAGGAGTCAGCTGGTCGAAAAAAAAAGTGCGGGTTGAGATCAGTGCATGTGTGTGTGTGTGCGAGCGAGCGTGCGTGCGTTTTTACGTGTGCGTACGTGTGCAAAGAAAAGCACTTTGGAGGGGTGGGTTGGGGTTGGGGTTTTGGGGGGGTGGCGGTGGACGTGGTGGTGTTGGTGTTGAGCGGTGGGTGTGTGTCGGGTGGGGGGGAGACAAGGTGAAGACAACAGAGCAGCGGACAGAGTTTTTTGGGGGGAAGCAGTTTGTGTGGAGATCCAGACGAGGACAGTCGAAGCGCGCCGGGTGCTGCTCCGTCGTGCGTCCTGGACACGATTCTTGAGCTGCGTCCTGCCCTTTGATTGCAGTAAGCGCTTCTGTTATTTGTTTGGAAACTCAGTATGGCACGCATATGGTTTAACTCGGTGTCAAACATTCTTCCTTTAGGATCTTTAGGATCTTATTTCTCATGCACAGGGATGTAGAGGAGGCGTTTTTTTTTCTTCTTAACTTCATTTACTAACGCTTTCATTGACTTTAGTGATATCTCTAACCTCCAAAGTCACTTTTCTGATGTGAAAGTCTGTCAGGTCATGTAGCAAATGAAGGGACTGACATTTGAGCATGCATTTGGAATGGAGCAATACATGTTGTTGTTGACATTATGATTTATTTAATTTCGAACATCCCTGCAGCCATGCTTGAGTTTTTAAAGACATGATCTGCAGGGGACCATTTCATCTCCTTACTGTAACTGTACTGGTTTTCTTCCACTAATTGCTACTTTGTAAGGGAGTTATCTGAACCCACAGCACATAGAGGAATGGCTGCATCAAGGAGGATAAGCTGGTTGTGTGTGTGTGTGTGTGTGTGTGTGTGTGTATGTATATATATATATATATATATATATTATATATATATATATATTATATATATATATATATATATATGTGTGTGTATATATGTGTGTGTGTATGTGCTGATGGTCTGTCATAAAGCTCCATTAGACTTAATGTAGGCTAATCTCTGCATGCTGCTAAACTTCCTTCTTCCTTCCTGGTGCATAAGGAAGACTATAGGTCTGTTTAGGATCAGGTAACATTAAGGCCTTTAAGAGGCTCTGAATGGCAGACCTATACTACTGTGTGTAAGGTACAGGTGCAGATGGATTGTATACCATTGCTTGTGTTTTCTTGGTGAGAAAATGGAGTTATAATAACAAACAAACCCTCAGCGTATTACTGACATAGAGTACTGGCTTATTTGTACTTGGAGTGTTTGTGTGTTACACACTCACACACACACACACACACACACACACACACACACACACACACACGTGTGACATTATTAAGTTGCTCCCTGCCCCATTTAATTCTCTAGATCTCCCCGTATGACCAGTAAAGCTGAATTACTCCCTTTCTCCGCAGGAGGAACCACAAATGTCAGCAAATGTCAAGCAGTTGGAGCTTTGGCTTTGCTTTCAGGCTTATTAGCCACACATACAATCAGCCCTGCTTGCCCTTTTGGCCAGCAGTTTGATTGCTGTAAACACATAAGCCTATGCAAGAACGTGTGAAGATATAAAACCGGTTGCAAAAAAAAAAAAAGTGTGCAATTATCAGCAAAGGAGAGAGGCTGTCTTTTCAACGTGAGTGCAACTGTGCACACACGCACACACACACACGCACACACATTTAGACACAGATTCTCAGTCAGCAGAGCGACCTAAAGATAGCAGAGCCCCAGTGGAAACAGTAATTAGTGGGGTGAAAAGAGAGGGAGAGGCAGAAGGGAGGAGGAGGAGGAGGAGTAGGAGTAGGAGGAGGAAGAGATATTGTTTGAACCATCTGATATCTGTTATATAATGACCTGTACAATGGAGACATGCTGGGAGAGAAAGTGAAGGGAAACCAGCAGAGTCAAAGAGTGAGAGGAGCTATTTAGTGAGAGAGATGTAGAGTTCAGTGTGTGTGTGTGTGTGTGTGTGGATCCAGTCTGCCGAACCTTTGTTGGAAGCAGTATCGGTTGCAGCACTTCCCTGAAATTTGTACGTGGGCTGCAGAAATAACCATCCTAACAAGTAATTTCTTCCTCTGTGTGTGTGTGTTGTATTTGTGTGTTTTGTGTGTGTTTTTTTGCATCTCTAGAATGAAATCACAGCTTTCCATGACATTGGGCGGGCAGATAGGAGTTGTTAAAGGGACCAGTTGATTTGGATTTTAGATGGTGATCTGGGATTTCCACACCAAACAGCAAGGAGAGGATTTTCCAGCCAAAACAATGAAACAAGTGGAGATAGAAATATGATTCCAAGGCAGGGGATCCATGTAGCCTCATATTTAAGTGGTTGGATTGAATCTTGGGGTGTAGCTACAACTGTAAGTTGGATAATTGTTGTTTAACGCTCTTCAGAAATGTTCCTCCTCTGCAACATTGCACAGAGATCCTGTAGTTTTTATGCTCCGAGCGACACAAGCCTTAATGCTGAACAGCTTGAAATGTATTGAGTGTGTGTGTCCCCAACTTCCCCCTGCGTACTCACAGATAATGCTGCACAATGCAGTGGCAATAGCTGACTCCTATTTCAAGTTCCTTCAGAAAGGTTCTCCCCCTTGTCTTCACCCCCCCTTTTTGCCTTCCACAGCAGTCTGCAGGTGGTGAGTGGTCATGTGTTTCAAGCTTGGAAAGGGTTTCTTATTTAGTCTTAAGCCCCAGGCTTTGTTTGGGAACTGACTTGTGTGTGTGTGTGTGTGTGCGTGTGTGCGTGTGTGTGTGTCGTACACAATGGCAGTGTTTACATTGGATTTGGTGTGCACATGTTCATCCATGCGTGCACATTCATTTGCACATGCAGGCTTTGTTTTTTTCTGTTGAGCAAAGACAGACGGGTGTTGGGGTTTTGTCTTTAGGCGTACTAAATAGATACCGATTTTGCAAAGTTGTTGCTCATTTTCTTTTTATCGTTTCATATCCTGTGTTTTTCTGTGTTGTTGTGTCCTTCCCTCATGTGCAGGGTGCTGGTGAGACTAGAAGGTGTCATTCCCTACAGAGGGAACACTGAGGAACACCATGGCCTTAGCGGGATGTCCTGACTACTTCTTACGTCACTCAAACTACCAGGTGAGGTATTTTGATAAGATAAGATAGTCTTTATTGATTTGAAATTTACTTGTTGCATTGGCTGGATAAAAAAATACAGGTGGCTCAACCGGCAGAGTCCTTCCTTCAGTGACCTGGTTCAGACCTTGGTTCTGGTTCTCGTCTCTGTGATGTTACATGCTACTTAGCTGGAAGCTAGCTGTTGACAAACTTAGCTGTAAGTTAGCTGTTGACTAACTTAGCTGTTGACTTGACTTAGCTGTAAGTTAGCTGTTGACAAATGTAGCTGTACGTTAGCTGTTGACAGACTTAGCTGTGACTAACTTAGCTGTAAGTTAGGTGTTAACTGACTAGCAGTAAGTTAGCTGTTGACTGACTTAGCTGTTGACTAACTTAGCTGTAAGTTAGCTGTTGACTAACTTAGCTGTAAGTTAGCTGTTGACTAACTTAGCTGTAAGTTAGCTGTTGACTAACTTAGCTGTAAGTTAGCTGTTGACTAACTTAGCTGTTAACTTAGCTGTAAGTTAGCGGTTGACTGACTTAGCTGTAAGTTAGCTGTTGACTTACTTAGCTGCTGACTAACTTAGCTGTAAGTTAGCGGTTGACTGACTTAGCTGTTGACAGACTTAGCTGTTAGTTAGCTGTTGAGTGACTTAGCTGTTGACTGACTTAGCTGTAAGTTAACTGTACACTGACTTAGCTGTTGACTGACTTAGCTGTAAGTTAGCTGTTGACTGACTTAGCTGTTGACCGACTTAGCTGTTGATTGACTTAGCTGTAAGTTAGCTGTTGACTAACTTAGCTGTACGTTAACTGTACACTGACTTAGCTGTTGACCGACTTAGCTGTTGATTGACTTAGCTGTAAGTTAGCTGTTGACTAACTTAGCTGTAAGTTAACTGTACACTGACTTAGCTGTTGACTGACTTAGCTGCAAGTTAGCTGTTGACTGACTTAGCTGTTGACTAACTTAGCTGTAAGTTAGCTGTTGACTAACTTAGGCTAAAAATAAGATTTCTGTTGTTTAAAAAAAAGAGGTGGAACCTGAAAATATATATTCTCCATCTTTTTGCTCCAATATCTGGCCCCAAATGCTCTCCTGTCTTTACAAGCTAGTCGCTAAACTTTGCCATCTGTACTGGACTTTTAGCATGTTTTTAGCAGTAATTATCAGAGATATTCTGCCAAAAAAAACCCCAGCTTCCTGCTGAGCAATGCAAAATGTTACATTTGTGGGCTGACCAAAACCAAAAACAATGAGCTAAAAGGTGCAAAAAGGCTTTGTAGAGTGGAAGAGCACTGAAGAGCTGATGATAATTTAGTCTGAAACTGTTCAAATTGCATTTATTCATTCATTTAATCTAAAAATAGCGATTAGTGCAGCTTCAAATTATCTTAGGTTTGGGTTATGGGTTGGGGAAGGACTGTAGTTAGACATAATTTCTAACAAGTTAGTTATACAAACTCTCTGTGTGCATCACCATGTGTACGTGGCTCTGAGTCTATTTGCTTCACAGTGAATGACTCCCAGCCTAGTTAGGTGAAATATGGCGTCTCTGCAACACAACAGACCCACTTCCACTGTCCAGGCTCCTGCAGAATGAGCCCTTTGTTTTCTCAGCTCGAATTTTCTCCTCTCCAACCCTCCAGTAACCTAAAGAATTGGCTAAAGAGCATCGTGGAGGTCTATAAATAGAGGCGCTAAACAAACAACAATAACAAACTGTGGGCTTTGTTGTGTGACAGGCCTGAAAGCATGGGATTGATGGTATGACGTCTTACTGGGACCGATGGGACGATGTAGGTGACGTAGCCTCAGCTGCCTTATTCCTCTTAGTTGAGGTAGAAAAATGCAGCCCCATGCTAACCCAACCGTGGGACCGCTGAGCCCCCGTTGAGCTGACATGAAGTTGGATTGGTTCATGTTAGCTTCCAGGAAAGGGTTTTGCACCAGTAAGACTGCAGTGAATAGTGAATTGAATCCCCATAGAAAACAACATTCCTCCACCCTGCATCTAGCGGAGAAAAAACAGAGTTTGATAGTTAGAGGGAGAGAAGTGGGTTACAACATTGCGCTCTGTGTGTGTGTGTGCGTGTGCATGTGTTATGTAAAGCTTGGCAGTTGACATGACACAGCATGGCACATACACACATACACCCCATGGAGTCTCTCTGTAGGCAGTGACTGTAGGTTTAGTGTGCATAGATAGGGTGCAAATGAGCCCTCTTTTCGGCATACTTACATAACGCTATACATAACGCCGGGGATGTTTGGAAATCTGGGCGCGTTCCAGCCCTGTGTGTGTGTGTGTGTGTGTGTGTGTGCGCGCGCCTGCACGTCTGTCTATCTCAGTGAGAACTTTGGATCTGTGCCAGAGATGTCTCAGAGAAAACAGCCAGCAACTCTTCTTTCTCTCTTTCCCCCCGTCCATCTCCTTGAGTATGTATGTAAGTGCACACACATGAACTGCAGAGCACTAAGAAGCCACAGATTCAGCTGAGTTTAACCCGTCAGTCAGAAAAGTGGAATGAATGAAGCGTTTAACAGACCCCCCCCACCCCACCCCTACTGAACGTCAGTATTTATACCAGCAGTCCTGAACATGTCTGTCCTGTATGGAAACATGGGCTACACTTATTTCTTTCTTTATGTTCAGAGAGGTGAGGGTTCAGCAGCTGCACGCAGCGGTCGCCATGTCAATTGGCACGCTCAGTTTCATGCTTGTGCTTTCGAGGAACTGTAGCCTTTAATGCTCGGAGAGAAAGTATTCTGAACTGCCTAGATGTTAATGCTGTGGGCCGCGAGGGTGAAAGGGGGAGACGTTTGCCCATGATTAAAGGACACGTCAAGAGTAGTCATGACTATCCATGGATGAGAGCAATCATAGTCTGTCAAGCTGAAAACTCCAGGCCTAACATTTCCTACTACAAGTGCTGCAGAAGCATTGGACTCCATGGGCGTGAAACTCTCTCAAATCCAAGAAAAGCACAGGAGATGACTCTTCATTCATTCTGGGAAATGATCACATCACTACAGGAGGACAGAGATTCCAAAGAAAGCAGTCGTTCAGAAGAAAAGAGTAAGCAGGAGGTGGTGACTTCATTGCTAACGGACATACATGAGGTGTATATTGACCTCACTCCACTTAAATACAATCCTTTTAATAAAACTTAAAATGTGATTCTGTGACCACAATGAACTTTAATGAAACCAACAAGTTGAAGGTGGCGTAGAAATTCATTCAGCAAGATTGGTTGAATGATGCTAATGTAAAAATTAAAACACTCAATGACTGACTTGGAAGTCATACAACTACAAGCAAACTACCTTCATGTCCTGCACCCTTTAGACTTGTAATGTCAAGAATGCAGTTTCCAGTTATTGGCTCATTGCGCAAAACAACCCACATCTGGAAAATGTTTTTCCTGAGAAACCACTGTCTACTTTTAAGTAACTTTTAAGAAAATGAGTTATGTCTTCCACTTTTGTCACTTCAGGACCTGGTTGACCATTGAGGCACCATCAGCGCACTCTCTTCAGACTATAGAGTCAGGGAAAGTGCATTATTGGGAATTCACAATGAGGTTTTTATGGGGAATGTAGCCGTTAAAGCTGACTCTTTTACTGCTCAACTGCTGCTGAGTGGAGGTGGATTTTCCCTGGGTTTACTTGTAGCCATATATTAACACTGCTGCTACTGATATCTTGTTACTAGAAGTAGGACACTGTACTGCCTCCAACTCACACACAGTCTACACAGTAATACTCTTATGTCCAAAAAAAAAGGCAATCCAAACCAGCGCTGACAGTGCTGAAAGAAGAATTACAGACACAGATTTTTATGGCCGTAATGTTTACCAAAAGTAAACATTTTACCACTTAATGAGGAATTTTGTTCTTAAGTTTCCTAAAATGCAGAAACTAAGCTCCTACTTATTCTCTATGTGCTTGTACGAACTCTTCACTGAATACAACCTTCCCCATAATACAACCTGACATCTTTATGGAATATTAAGACACTTTCTGAGAGTTAGATTAGAGGTTCTATAAGGTTCAGGGGTCATGTAGGTGTACAGTAAATATTCGACAACTGTAGTGACTTCTACTATGAAGAAGACCAAGAGTTTAATTTCAGTTGCCGGCCTCTGAAATCACCAATTAACAGCACCTCAGAGTCCACATAAATGTTTCACAGAGTTAAACTACTAGACACAAGTCAACATCAACTATTCAAAGATGACTGCATGAATCAGGCCTTCATGGTCAGATCACTGCAAAGATACGCTATATTGAGATTTTTGGTTCAGACTGCCATATATTTTGAGAGAAGTGAACGGATAGTATCTACATGTGTGGTTCCCACCTTGAGGTATGGTGGAGGAGGTGTGATGATGTGGAGATGTTTTGCTGGTGACACTGTTGGTGATTTATTCAAAATTCATGGCACACTTGACCAACGTGGCTTCCACATGCATTCTGCATCGACACGCCATCCCATCTGTTTGAGCTTAGTGGGACCATCATTGTTCTTCAACATGACAGTGACCTCAAATGCACCCCCCAGGTTATGTAAGAGCTATTTGACCCAGAGGAAAAGTGATGGAGTGCTGCGTCAGATGACCTGGCATCCACAATCACCTGACCTAAACCTAATTAAAGATAATTTGGATGATTGGACCACAAAGTGAAGGAAAAGCAGCCAACAAATGCTGAGCATCTCTGTGAACTCCTTCAAGACTGGAAGAAGAAGGCTGCGTTGAAGGCGTCACTTCATAAGTTTTGATGTCTACAATGTATAAAAACATAAAAATAAAGAAAAAAACATAGTATGAGAAGATCCAACATTCTTTTTTGCTTTTTTAAAAATGTATTTTTGCACTGTCAGGCTAGCTGCTTTTCCCTGTTTCCAGTTTCTGTGCTACTGCTGCTGACTGTAGTGTTCGCTTCCAATAGACAGATAGAGGGCGTTATTGATCTTCTCATCTAAACACTCTATATGCGAGACGTCAGCAGAGCAGCAGAGGCAGCTTGAGTGCACTGTCTGTATCTAGACAGGATGCATTTAGTATTGAGTGTAGGTCATCTGAGTAGGTTTCTGGGTCTGAACAGTCCTTAAAGGGACCTACCAGTGGATGCAGCAGGCTTTAAGAAGTTCTCATCTGTTTAAGGAGGAGTAATAAGTAATTCTAATGGTTCCTGCGTGCTTAGATCTCTCGCACGTGCTGTGCAAGATAAACTGTGTATCAGAGAGTGTTTTAGTGAAGTTGTATCTCTAGCTGGTCAGCTCTAGCTGAAGCCTGCAGCATTTCTTTGTCTGCCCACAGGCCCCTGCAGCCAAGTTGCCTTCCTTGGAAAGCTTTTGGCTGCTCCTTCTCAGAGCTATAAACTCTTACTCTGGGCATTATGGATGTTTTCGAAGCACTGAAGGGAGCTGCTGAACGTGTGTGTATGTGCATACATGCACAAACAGGACCCCTGGCCACGAGCAGTTCCTGGAAGAAAATGCTTCCGCGTTCTTCTTTTTCCTAGGAAAAGGGAAGATTAAAAATTTCTTTGGCTTTTTTCCCTGTCGTTTCTCCTCTGCAGCTTTCTTGCCTCAAGGCTGCTTCAAATTAGACAATGTGTGAGGAACTTGGCAGCTTGTGCGTGTATCTCCAGACGTGTGAGATTGTATAAGTGTGCCTGAGCTGGTATGTTTTTGCTCCAAATGACTGATATGTTTTTACAAAAATGAAGTACCTGATGCACGTTTCATAAGTGAGAGCTTGAAAGTGGAAAGTATTCAAGTATAGATACTTTGGTTACCGTAGTTAAATAGTTTTTTCAGGTTTGTGTACTTTATTTAACTTTTCACTTTTACACCCAATATTTTTACATTGCAACTATTTGGATTTCATTGCATATCACACAATGACATGACATGACAAAAAAGTTCAGGGAAAGCTTTTTCAAGAAACCAACGGAGTAACTTTTTACTTTTATACTTTGTGTACATTGCAGAGCCTGTTATTTTCTTTTACCTCGAGTAAAGATCTGTTCATCAGTTGTCTCTGTAGTATACCATAGCATCCATACGTATACTTGTGTCAAGAATGTGTGTACTTTAGCCATCTCTATGTGTGCAAGTTTGTGGGTTTTGGTGTGTCAGAGAGCGAGAGAGATGCTAACACACACACACAGACAGTGACACACAAAGGGCAGCGGGTCATAAATTCACAGTGCCACAGATGTCAAAGTGTCATGGGTCTCTGAACTTGAGGCTTGACGTTCCTCGAGAGCAGAGGCACGAGTCCACCCTTTGTCCGACCCCCCGAACTCTGTGAAAATAACCCCTCATTAACATATTTGGCGTCTTGAATCCACTTTGTGGTTTTACTGCATGGTCTTCACCCTTTTTTTAAAAAAAGTCTTTCTTTTCTCTGTTTTTGACAGGAAAGCATGGACCGCACTTCCACTCGAGAGGAACTGATTGTCCCAGGCTTTCAGCGCCCGGCCAATCAAAATTTGCCACATCACCATGGTAACTTTCCTCTCTTCTCCTCGTTCAACCAACCATGTCACATGTATTCGTGGATTTATATGAAAGCATATGAATTGCCAAATCTCTTTATGAGCTCCTTATGTTATGGATAGTAAGGTTCAATCCATATTTTACATGTTTTTATGCCTTTCTTTATTGAATTTCTGGACTGCCAGTATGTATTTGCAGGCCCACTTCTCCATCTCCATCTAGGACATTTTCTCCCTTCATCACTGCAGGCTCTGCTCTCCAGATGGAGAGGTTATAGACAAGTGTTAAAGTACCACCCCCCCACCTCCTTTTTTTTTAGCACTGCTCAGCACTTTCTACCAGCCCACCCCGCCTCCCTTTACCTACACACACATGTGTTAGCTTGCTCTCAATATATTCCCAGAAATCCCTTCAGCCGTCGTGGAAAATCTTGGGTATCCTTTTGGAAAGCTGCCAGCTTGAGGAGAGGAGAGGTTGTAAATTCTCGCTCTCTCTCCCTGGCCTCTTTACTTTTTTCTCTCTTTGGTTGGTAGTTTAGTTGTCTGCTGATGTGTGGTGGTCATGCTTGGTGAGAGTATTGAATATTGCCTCACGTGAATGGGTGTTTATATATGCCTGTAGGTCAGACCACTGCCAGGCAGAGGGGAGTTTATGGTTTTATTTATAGTAAGTAAGCCATAGGTCTTTGGAGAAGGGGTGCAGATAGTAGAAGAAGAGTTGCAGGTTCATACTTGAATACAGGCAGTGACACCACAGACAATCCCTGAGTGATTAGAGGAGGTTTTCTAGAGACTGTGGTAGATCCTTCACATTCTTTTTGTTAAAACCACATGTGTAGTCACTAGTATTTTTGCAATTTAGCACCCCAAATTTCCGAGTGGACAGCTGTACACGTGTATTGTTATGATTATAAAAATTGGCGAGTCAACAACTTTTGTTAACAGCCAAACATCAGGAAAGTGCAACAAAACAGATACAGCCAGCGTTTGTCTCTCAGCCTTTTCTTTCACAAGA
This sequence comes from Nibea albiflora, assembly GCA_014281875.1. NCBI lineage: Eukaryota > Metazoa > Chordata > Actinopteri > Sciaenidae > Nibea > Nibea albiflora. Next base: position 48,592 of record JABGLX010000368.1, read on the forward strand.
CTCTCGCCAGAACTAAAAGTCAGTCCCCAGATTTACTCTTGTCCGACGGCTTCTTGGCATTTTCTCATCTTAGTTTCTTCCGTCAACATCCCCTTTTGGTCTTTTCACCTCTGTCATTATGTCCATGCCCGGTTACATTGCCCCGCTTGCCAGCTTTGCTCCTCATCAGCATTCACCCCAGCGCCCCGGGACTGAAAACCCCATCTTCCCGGTGGTCCAAAACATCTGTGGTACAAACACTAACACCCCCACCCAGTGCACTGAGCTCATAGTTTGGGCAGCCTGGGTAATAATCAGTGCTAATATTAGCTGACAACTAATAAATGTTGTACTGCTGTGTTCCATGTTGCAAGTCATATAAACATAGTTGCCAATGAATCAAGAAGTGTAGAAATGATAACATTTGTCAAATACATGACTTGCAACCTGATACATAGCTGTATATGATTCAAGCTTCCCACACTGAGCATGACGACAGTGTGAATATGAGTTTAGGCTGAGATTTTAGTGGTGTAAAACATCTGGTTTGGTTGTCAGGTTTGAAGTGCAAAAGTTTTTTTGAATAGCTAACTGACATTTCACAATCGCAGAAGACGAAGTTGTAAATTGTTTCTTATATTAATATGGAAGAGATACCAAATTTCATCTCCACGGTGTGTGAGAGATGTAAATGTAATGTAGTTACTGACCTTTTTAGCAAATGCCAGTGTCTGTAAGTTTGACGCCAGGTTAATATCATATCATGCATCACTTAATAGCACTCCACTTGTTAATTTACATGCAAGATGAGACATATAAGAGCTGCGTCGGGGGGAAAAGCATCTATTTACTGAACAGTATAAACGAGAATGAAAAGACGTCTGATTGATTACTTGAGTGAAAAAGCAAGCGGCAAATACACCCGGCTACTGTTTCATTCTCATTGTGCACTACAGACGTGCGGGACGTGCTGTATACGGCCTGGCTCCGATTTCATGCCCTTCATTTGTGCCAGCCCTGTCTTTTTTATGATCTGATGACTAAAATGCATAGCATGGTGTTGATTGCATGTACGCTGGCTAATATACTGTACCAGATCTAATGCTTTGCTCACAATCTTTATTAGGAATTTTATTGTGTGCCCTCCTTTGCTTCAGTTAATTCAGTGAGTTGGTTATTACTTACACCTCAGTAATGATTGTTAACAAGGATTACTCATTCGTTTCTATCTTGGGAATTGAAATCCAAGACCTCACTACTATTGTCCAAAGAAAAACACTTGCTTCCTGCGAGAAATGGTCCCAGGTCTGTATAAAAAGCATATGCCGTGGCTCATATATTGGATGCATAAAACCATAGCAAAAAGATAATTGTGCAGAAATGTGTTTTTCTGGTAAATATAACTATAGTGTGTTTACAGTGTATGAAGGATTGCACTTTGCCCTTGAAAACCTGAACATCCAGCTCTCTTCTCTGACCTCTAGACGGCTGTCAGAGATCGATGATTGCAGGTTGTCGTGGCCAGGGACAGAGAGCACTCATTCAGTGTATTCTGGATCTTACAGGAATGAATGGCCACGGTTTGTATGGTGGGTTTTTGTCGTTAGATGCTAGCCAGAGTACTGCAGCAGTTCATCTACATCAAAGTCGCAGTTGGTAGAAGAGAGGGAGGAGAAAGACATTTTCATGCTATATGTCCTCTGGCTTCTCTGACTGAAGCCAGCAGTGCAGTGTGGGCCAAGCCAGCAACGGGAGGAGGGAGAGGAATGCCAATGATACCATCATTATCCTCTTAAAGCTGCACTGGGATACGTTTTTATGTAAAACTCCAGCCGGCTTATCAGCCTTAATCACAAGAGAGAAAACCTTCCTCTTCCCCAAAATTAAGAGGATGGAGGATATTTTTGGCTTTGATGTAATATTGGTTTCAAGTAAAACCACTGAAGTAAATCTTGTCTGTGCATAGAAACTCACTAATTGGAAATTTGCAGCCCATCCAAAAGACCAGACTTGCCAGGACGCTTAACCAATGATTCTTCCACTACTTGTCCTCTGGCTCAAGCCCAGTGTTGGCACGAGGTAAACATGATTAATAGTCTGTAGCCATGCTAGCGCCTCTG
>JABGLX010000356.1:0-52855 GCA_014281875.1 Nibea albiflora
CTACCTACTGCGGTCAGGTTATCTGCAACCGTGAGGAGACATCTGGTAGGCCTCAGATGCCGGCTCTGCATTAACTGGAATCACAGAATCTTGGTTTAATGCAGGGGGAAAACAACCACGCAAGAAGAATTTGGAGCTACTCTCTGACTTATACGAGCCAATGAAAACCATCTGTTGGTGTTCCACTCTGGAGGAAGTTGGAAGTCTTGGGTGTATACCACCAATCTTGCTGAAAGTCTTTTAGTCATGTTGAGAGAAGGGAGGTTGTCTCGTGTGTCAGAGTCAGTGTCAGTGGGCTGATTCAGTTTTCAGCATTTCTCTTTTCCACCACAAAAATGGGACCTGTGAAAAGAAGGGTTAACAGTATCAGAATGCTCACAGTTCCTCTGATGCCACAGAGGGGGGGGATTCTGAACGGATGCCATGGGATGTCTCTCATATTCTGGGTTTGAAGTCAGCTTCTTCTGGCCGTGTGTGTGACTGTATGTGTGGCCTTGGCACGTCTGTATGCCTAGTCTACAGTGAGAGGTTACTAGCACATCATGATTATTCTCCTACTGTCGCTGTGGTTGTGGGGAAACTCTTCTGCAGGGTGTTGCGTGAATCCAAGTGGCACGTTCTGCAACCTTCACAGCAGTGTGAGTGACCAGGAGGACTTGGAACGGTCCTAACCAGCGACGATGTCTCCAAAGACTTTCTCCTGAAGTTCTTTACCACCACAAAATCTCCAGGCTTAATGTCGTGTAGAGGACCTGAGCCCGCTGAGGCTGTGCACTGGCGACCTGTCTGTCTGATGTCACAAAAAAGATTTGGTTAGAATATGCAATATGTCACCAGTTGGTCCTCGCGAGAGTGGTGTCCATCTGTCGTCCAGGTGGATCTGTTCCCACTCGAGGTGGGACTGCAAACAGAATCTCAAAAGGGGACAGGTTAAGTCGCTCACGCTTGCGCATTCTCATGTACATCAAAACAATAGCAGTGCTTTAGGCCATGACAAACCTGTTCCTCACAGCATTTGCTCAATTTTGTCTTGATGGTCTGATTTTGGCATTCAATGTGCCACCTGCTTGTGGATAGTAAGAACAGTGAGTTTTGAGGTCAAAACCTAAAACTCAGAGAGTTGTGCCATTGCTCGTTCACGAAATGGGCGCAGTTGTCTGATGAAATTTTCTCTGGAATTCCCCATCTAGGAATGATCTCTGTGAGTAATGCTTTTGCCACAATGATGCAGTGGCATGTTTGGACGGAAACACTTCAACCCATTAGAAGAAAAACATATCAACCATAGTTAGACAATATTTTTCCTTCAGCTGGGCTGAGTCAATGAAATCCATCATCAGATGTTGAAATGGTCTAATTGTAGGTGGATGTGCTGCAGTTTGTGACAATGGTTTGTTTTGCCCACATTATTTTTGGCACAGATCATGCAACTTCTGCAAAAATCTGCTGCAAAGGTGGAAAAACCTTTTGTGTACCAATCAGCCTGAATGACTGCACACATACCTGTTTTTGAGACATGATCCAAACCATGTGAGAGTTTTGCAAAGCATGGATGCAATTTCTTTGGCAGACACGGTTATCATCTGGTCCATACCACACACCCTCCTCCTGATAGCAGTTATTCTGAATCCACAGTTCTTCTCTGCTGGTGTAACAAAACTGCTGAGATCAGAAAGAGAAGCACCAGAATGTGACAATAGGGCGGGGGGGTGGTTCATGTTTAACATAATGGGAAGTCGAGCCGCTACTTTGGCAGCTGAATCTGCTCGAGCATTTCCTCTGGAAATCACATCCTCAGATTGATGTATGTGCTGCACATTTACAGACAGAGATCTGTTTTGGAAGCAAAATAGCCTCTAACAAAGCAGATATCTTATCATGATCCAAAATTGGTTTGCCATCAGATTTTAGAAATTTTCTGTGTTTCCACAAGGCTCCAAAATCGTGAACGACACCAAAAGCATACCTTGAGTCGGTGTAGATGGTCACTGTTTTACCTTCTGCCAATTTGCACGCTTCTGTCAAGGCCACCAGCTCTGCTGCCTGTGCTGAGTAATGAGAAGGCAGAGGAGAAGATTGTACAACACCATGATCATCAAACACAGGACAACCAGTCTGACATTGTCCTGTGCCTGGGTCTCTTGAAGCAGACCATCCATAGAAAACTAGGTCAGAGTTGTTCAGGGTGTGTCTGAAAGGTCAGGTCGTGGGTGTACATATCTGTTGAACTTCAGCTTCACAGCTATGTGGCTCTCCATCGGTTGGGAGAGAGCTGCTGCTTACAGCTCTCAAACAATGAGGCAATAAGTAGGTCATCAACAAACTGTAAGAGCGCGGAGCCTTCAGAAAGAGACAATGTAGATAAGCCTGGGCAAGGCTGCATTGTAGAGACGGAGAGGAGGTGAAGCTCGAGCATTTCACATTCTAGTGAAAGTGTAACGTTTTCCATCAAACAGGAATGCAAACCAGAACTGCGAATCTTTATGAACTGGAACAGAGAAGAACGCATTAGACAAATCAATCACAGAGAAGTACTGAGAGCCCTCAGGAACCTGTGAGATGATTGTGTAAGGATTGGAACATTTGGAGCAGGTGAAGTGACTGCAGCATTAAACAGCTCGCAGGTCTTGAACAAAACGCCATTCATCTGGTTGGCATTTAGGTCTGATTTTTTTTACAGGAAAGATAGGAGTCTGTACTGGAGAGTCCTCACAGGGAACAATAACTCCTGCTTTGAGTAGGGAGTGGAAACAGGGCGGATGCCTTCAATGGCTTCCTTCTTCAAAGGATATTGTTTCACCACAGGTCTGTAATCAGACTTTGGAGTGATGATCTGAACATGTTCACAGTTTTTTATCAGACCCACATCGTATTTGCTGTTTGCCCATAATTCAGGGGGAACCTGATTCAGAAGAGGAGAAACGTCACTGGGACTGCATGCAGTGAGGTGATGTGGATTATCTTTTTCCAGAAGATACACAGAACGTAAACAATGATCTTAGTTTGCAGTGGTCTTTTAAATGCCCCCAAAGAGTGAGAATAGCATGCACCATTTTCTGTCATGGGAGTCCAATCTGAGGCATGCACACATCGATTACAAATGGGCACAAATCTCCACTGTTTGTTAGCAGGTTTTGAAATGGAGATGTGTGGTTGTGAACCGTATGTCATAAAATCTGAGTTGTTTCTCAGTCAGAGAAACAGCAGCTGCACATTCAGTTTCTGTCCAGTACAAGTCGGTAGTCAGTAAGCTGTCATTAAGTCGCTAAAAAAATTTTGCATAGTCAGTGTGGTCCGTCCGAGACATGAGCAGTGCAATGCAAATGTTCAGATGCCATTTGTCAGAGGAGGGGTTTATCACATCAGCAGCAGATTGAAGAATGGAAACAGACACGGTGAGGTCTAACCTCCACTGATACAATACAAGGGTGTGGTCGGACTGAAATGTACAAAGGCTGATGTGTTATCTGCATATCTTGAAACCTTCAATCCATCAGTGTTGAGGTGATGACAATGTTAAATGTGCACATCAAATCACGGCCTAACAAATTAATTGGACAAACATCAGAAATCAAAAAAGAATGTTTACTCGTCATTAAATCCCTCATCGGTTTGCCACTCACAAATCATGGGAGTAGAATATTTCTCTTTACTGTATTTCCGTAGCGCTAAGTGACCAGGTATACCTGCCACTGAGTTTTTAAGTCAGCGGGATTGAGCTCAGAGGATCTAATTATAGAATTTGTGGCGCCAGAATCAACCAAAAAAGTTAGTGGGTACCTTTTACCATGCAAACAATAGTAGGCATTTTTTATAGCTTCAGATGACAATAGGCTATAAGTGGGTGTGGTTTTGAAATCCTGTTCTTTTCTAACCTATCAATGATCCCTAACAGCATGGAAAGCAGTGTATCAGCGCCAAGCATTTCTTCCTTGCAAAAACTGGCGTGGTGCATTACCTCCCCAGGAAACATGAAGTGTCCCAGGCAAATGACAATTTTTCTTCTTGTTTATTTTTGGGACAATCTCTGCCCAGTGTCCTTTTTCTTTGCAGTGCAAACATTCATCCTGATCATACGTTGCATTTTTTCTTGAGTTTGTCCTCTTCCTCCACCTCTCCCCTGCTTGCCCCCCCGACCGCGCCCGCGTCCTCTGCGTCCCGATTGGGTCCGCGGCCTGCATGTTGGTCAACAATACTTTGCATCATGGAGAGAAGCATTGTACTGGGTTAACTCACGTTTTTCGAGTTCCTTGTCCCTTTCCTCTGTTTGCCGCTCCTCAGCATGTTTGCACGTCTACGGATCTCTCTCAGACGTTGATCCTTCCAGCCAATACAGGAACTCTGGACACTGTGGTAAACACTGGGACGGAGACCACTCAAGAAACAACTTTTCAGATGACTTTCTTATGCTGTTTCATAATTTCTCTGTCATATTGTCAGGTTTGGGAATGCCACAATATTGTTCAAACACACCACTCAGTCTGTGATAAATCTTCAGTGTTTTCTTCTTTTTTATGTGCATTTTGGATGGTTGTCATGCAGACTTTTTGTGGGAATGCAAGTTCAATAGCTTTGCTGACTCCAACAACCCACCTCTCATATGTTCCAGCTGCTCTCCACTCTGATTGTTCCTGGTGATAGTCACCATCCAGGTCGGTGGCAATTCTCTGGAATTGGTCGCTGGCGAGTGTTTCTTCAGTAGTCGTCGTAACTCATGCGATGCAGAAAGACACCAATTCCTCACCAAACCGGCGCCCACCAGATTCCAGGGAGGGAAGCTGTTTTCCTGCTTCCATCATGTCGGGTCCGTCCCCTTTGGACTCTATGGGACCTGTTGGACCTGGATACTCAACCATAGGCATATTGTGGTTAGGGTGCAGCAAGGATGGGTGCAATGGGTTTGTTGGCTGTGGCATTACCATAGTTGTACTGTCAGCTGGATCAGGCTGGTACGTGACTCCTGTGCGTGTGTGGCTGGGTGAGAGCATTTGTTCAGACATAGATGATGAGGCAGAGGTGCTGAAGCGCTGTCTGCACTTTTGTGGGTAGTTACCTCTTTAGATCTGGTTCCTCCAGATGCAGAGCTCTCATCCTGTTCCTTGGTTGTTGAAGATATCGATCCATATGACGGGGGTGAGATCATCATGCTTGTGCCGGAGGGCCATCATTTCACTTTGCCTCGACATACTCAGATGGAGCAGAGGGAGAAGGTTTACATGTGTCAGTAGCAAAGCATTCTTTCCCTGACTCTTTCCCTGAACATCTAGGCATTTCTTTCCTGCCTGTTGTCGTTCCCTTTGTTCTGCTTCCTTCATCCACAGTTTCCAGCTTTCTTCGTGACCATGCATCTCATCTAAATCCTTTTTCATAATTTTGTTCTTCATTCTACCTCATTTTTTGCAGCATCTATTTTCACCTTTAACAGCTCTAGTTTTTTTAATACTAAAACTCCCTTCTTTTGAAAACCCCACTTTTCCACCCACACATAGAAAAAAGGTACCCATTGATCAGCATATTTCTTTTTTCATGCATTGACAACATGGAGAATCAGGACACTCTCTCACAACCTTGGACTTAGACGACCCCATTACCTTAGGAGCCCGCGCGCGCCTTTAATCTTAGGAACGTCTCCCCAAGATGTCTAGTTTTGCCGAGGTAACTGACTGACCTATTCTGATAAGTTGTATTTTAACCTCCCAGAGATTAGATTTGTAGTATACTTACTACTTAATACAAATACTATCAGTTAATCTCCCGGAGATTTTTTCAGTGTAGAGTACCTTACTACACGTGTCCTAAGTTGCGACCAGAGTAACCTTCTTCTCCATATTCAAGGACAGATTGACTCAATCCATTAGATTCATTAAACAATTGAAAATCTGCTTACCCTGAATTTAGGATGTTTTCTGTTAATCTGAGTTTGTTGGACCTCGAGGGTGACAGCTTCTAGGTCCACGGAGAGGGTCCTCCCGTCTCGAAAGAACTGAGGTGGAGGTGAGACAAATTTGATCAGTCTCAGATGGCCAGTCACCTTCTCCGGGTCCCGAGCGATCAGCCTGAGATCCTGCGACAACGCCAAGTTTGTTGCTGAAATTTCTGGGAAGCACACACTAACACAAATAAAGATCTTGAGTCAATCAATTGGTCCTTAAAGGTTTGTCATTTTATTCTTGCAAGAGGAACAGTTCTACAAATGCACAAGACAGTCTGCAGAAAATGTTCAGGGTGGGGCAGTCCCACGCTGATTCTTATACACTTCTAGGGAGACATGATCCAACCCATGTGAGAGTTTTGCAAAGCATGGATACAATTTCTTTGGCAGACACGGTTTGTCATCTGGTCCATACCACACACCCTCCAAAATTGGTTGCCATCAGATTTTAGAAATTTTCTGTGTTTCCACAAGGCTCCAAAATCGTGAACGACACCAAAAGCATACCTTGAGTCGGCGTAGATGGTCACTGTTTTACCTTCTGCCAATTTGCATGCTTCTGTCAAGGCCACCAGCTCTGCTGCCTGTGCTGAGTAATGAGAAGACAGAGGAGAAGATTGTACAACACCATGATCATCAACAACAGCATAACCAGTCTGGCATTGTCCTGTGCCTGGGTCTCTTCAAGCAGACCCATCCACATAGAAAACTAGGTCAGAGTTGTTCAGGGGTGTGTCTGAAAGGTCAGGTCGTGGTGAATCTGTTGAACTTCAGCTTCACAGCTATGTGCTCTCCATCGGTTGGAGAGGCAAAAGAGTAGCTGGATTTAAGACAATACATCTTTTGATTGTGACATGTGGCAGGTCAAGAAGTGTGGTGTGGTACCTGAGCCATCTTGCTGCTGAAAGATGAGATGTCCTTCTGTTCTGATAAGAGAGCCGAGACTGCATGTGGAACAAGTAATGTTAATTCTGAAAAGCCCACAAAATCACGTGAGGCCAGAACGGCTCGTTCTGCTGCTGCTACAGCTCTCAAACAATGAGGTAAAGCCTTAGCAACAGGATCAGGAGTGCATGAAAAATAAGCAACAGGCTTTAACTGTGATTCCACTCTGTCGGTCAGCATCTCCCTCTATCTGTCTGGCTGTCCGACTGTCTGTCTGTCTTGGTGTCGGCCTGTTCTCTGTCTGTCTGTGTGTCGGCCTGTTTCTCCGTCTGTCTGTGTGTTTGGGTCTCTGTCTGTACGGCTGGGTCTCTGTCTATGTTAAATGTATCTGTCATGAAGGATGACTTAAGTCGCAAAGAGCCCTAAGGCCTACTTGCACAGCTGTCAATTGAACTTAAAGATGAAAATCTTCGACCAGGAAATAAGCATAATCAAACTTTTTGTTTCAATCTGAGACAAAACAAGTTGCCCAATAAACTCACAAAGTCAAGATGACCTCTCTCTCTCTCTCTCTCTCTCTCTCTCTGTCTCTGCAGGTCAGCAAAACCTGTTTGACAGGAGATGATGGTAGCACAGAATATAAAGAGACATTTATGAATTAACAATTGTCATTTTATCACATATAGTATGCGTCTTCATATAAACCTTTAAACATACACATATTGCATTCCTCTCACCACATGAAACCCATCAGGACCCCAGAAGTGGCCCAGTCAATGATGGAGGAGACAAAGCAGGTCCTCAAAAGGGGACAGAGGAAAAAACAACTCCTTCTGCTCTCATATATAGGGTGGTCAACCTGTGTTTCATCACAAATCAAGTATGAATTCATATAACATTATAAGACACATGACATACTCAACAAATCAGAGATGTCTCAGCAGCCAAAGGGTGGTGAAGTGAAGGAAGTAAGAGAGCAAGTCCTTTAAAATGGACGGAGGGGGGAACAACTCCTCAGGATCTTGCATGTCAAGTGGTGAACTGTGTCTGGGTTGTAATGGAAAATTTATATTACATGATTGCGTGATCTTTTATAACCATATATAGCCATGTTTATCTCAGTAATATTTCAAAAGGTTTTTAAGTACAAAACGTTGTGCCTTATACTCTTGTTTGGTTTTACTCAGTACCTTGCACTTAGAAACATTTCTCTCATTTATGAAAGTTGTTTGTAACAGTAGTTGTTTGACGTATAAACTTGACCTTGGTTCACACGGTCCAGCACAGCTTGTTAGTGAGGTTTGATAATGATGAGCACATTCCATTGTAGCTACAGTATCTACAACAGTTAGATAAGTAAAGTCATAATAAGTAACGAATACTCCCTAGAAGTGTATAAGAATCAGCGTGGGACTGCCCCACCTTGAACATTTTCTGCAGACTGTCTTGTGCATTTGTAGAACTGTTCCTCTTGCAAGAATAAAATGACAAAAACCAGATTGTAAATGAAGTTGATCAGTTTCTCATTATGATGATGTGTTTTGAATCCTCATGAATTGACACATTTGATGTTGTAGAGAAATTGAATTTTTCTATATATATTCTTTGCTTATAGTATGATTTTATAATCAAAAGGAGGGAAATGTAATGGAACATTTATATTACATGATTGCGTGATCTTTTATAACCATATATAGCCATGTTTGATCTCAGTAATATTTCAAAAGGTTTTTAAGTACAAAACGTTGTGCCTTATACTCTTGTTTGGTTTTACTCAGTACCTTGCATACATGGGAGCAAAAATGTGTAATATTGATTACCACAAACCCAAGCATATCCTTTCATCATACCCAGACCCGGTGTAGACCTTACCACTTTACTCCACTTATGTTACCACCTGGTAGGATCAAATTTACCTTCATGCAAACCTCGGATCTAGAATGAGAGCACCCCTCGGAGGCCTCCACTTTAGCACAAGAGGAATTGCCTAAAAACTGACCAGATGCACTAAAACCAGAAGTGGTGTGTGAGCGGTTCGCACATGTCTGATTTACCCCTCTGCAAATACCAAATGGCTGCGTCACCTTTTCTGATTTAGATCTAAGACTCTTATCTGTTGAAATATCAGGAAGTAGAAGGTCCTGATCACAAAAACTGTAAGCAGACGGCAGAATTGTAATACCTTTGATCTTTACCACGGCCTATGTTCATAATGCTCTGTCGGCATGCTGTTTGGTTTGACGTCTCCAGTCCCCTACCTACTGCGGTCAGGTTATCTGCAACCGTGAGGAGACATCTGGTTAAGGCCTCAGATGCCGGCTCTGCATTAACTGGAATCACAGAATCTTGGTTTAATGCAGGGGGAAAACAAACCACGCAAGAAGAATTTGGAGCTACTTCTCTGACATTATACATGAGCCAATGAAACCATCTGTTTGTGTTCCACTCTGGAGGAAGTTGGAAGTCTTGGGGTGTATACCACCAATCTTGCTGAAAGTCTTTTAGTCATGTTGAGAGAAGGGAGGTTGTCTCGTGTGTCAGAGTCAGTGTCAGTGGGCTGATTCAGTTTCAGCATTTCTCTTTTCCCACCACAAAATGGGACCTGTGAAAAGAAGGGTTAACAGTATCAGAATGCTCACAGTTCCTCTGATGCCACAGAGGCCTGGATGTCTGAACGGATGCCATGGGCATGGTCTCTCCATATTCTGGGTTTGAAGTCAGCTTCTTCTGGCCGTGTGTGTGACTGTATGTGTGGCCTTGGCACGTCTGTATGCCTAGTCTACAGTGAGAGGTTACTAGCACATCACTGATTATTCTCCTACTGTCGCTGTGGTTGTGGAACTCTTCTGCAGGGTGTTGCGTGAATCCAAGTGGCACGTTCTGCAACCTTCACAGCAGTGTGAGTGACCAGGAGGACTTGGAACGGTCCTAACCAGCGACGATGTCTCCAAGACTTTCTCCTGAAGTTCTTTACCACCACAAAATCTCCAGGCTTAATGTCGTGTAGAGGACCTGAGCCCGCTGAGGGCTGTGCACTGGCGACCTGTCGTCTGATGTCACAAAAAGATTTGGTTAGGAATATGCAATATGTCACCAGTTGGTCCTCGCAGAGAGTGGTGTCCATCTGTCGTCCAGGTGGATCTGTTCCCACTCGAGGTGGGACTGCAAACAGAATCTCAAAAGGGGACAGGTTAAGTCGCTCACGCTTGCGCATTCTCATGTACATCAAAACAATAGGCAGTGCTTTAGGCCATGACAAACCTGTTTCCTCACAGCATTTGCTCAATTTTGTCTTGATGGTCTGATTTTGGGCATTCAATGGTGCCACCTGCTTGTGGATAGTAAGAACAGTGAGTTTTGAGGTCAAAACCTAAACACTCAGAGAGTTGTGCCATTGCTTCGTTCACGAAATGGGCGCAGTTGTCTGATGAAATTTTCTCTGGAATTCCCCATCTAGGAATGATCTCTGTGAGTAATGCTTTTGCCACAACTGATGCAGTGGCATGTTTGGACGGAAACACTTCAACCCATTTAGAAAACATATCAACCATAGTTAGACAATATTTCTTCCCTTCAGCTGGGCTGAGTTCAATGAAATCCATCATCAGATGTTGAAATGGTCTAATTGTAGGTGGATGTGCTGCAGTTTGTGACAATGGTTTTGTTTTGCCCACATTATTTTTGGCACAGATCATGCAACTTCTGCAAAAATCTGCTGCAAAGGTGGAAAAAACCTTTTGTGTACCAATCAGCCTGAATGACTGCACACATACCTGTTTTTGAGACATGATCCAAACCATGTGAGAGTTTTGCAAAGCATGGATGCAATTTCTTTGGCAGACACGGTTTATCATCTGGTCCATACCACACACCCTCCTCCTGATAGCAGTTATTCTGAATCCACAGCTTCTTCTCTGCTGGTGTAACAAAACTGCTGAGATCAGAAAGAGAAGCACCAGAATGTGACAATAGGGCGGGCGGGGGTGGTTTCATGTTTAACATTAATGGGAAGTCGAGCCGCTACTTTGGCAGCTGAATCTGCTCGAGCATTTCCTCTGGAAATCACATCCTCAGATGATGTATGTGCTGCACATTTACAGACAGAGATCTGTTTTGGAAGCAAAATAGCCTCTAACAAAGCAGATATCTTATCATGATCCAAAATTGGTTTGCCATCAGATTTTAGAAATTTTCTGTGTTTCCACAAGGCTCCAAAATCGTGAACGACACCAAAAGCATACCTTGAGTCGGTGTTGTAGATGGTCACTGTTTTACCTTCTGCCAATTTGCACGCTTTCTGTCAAGGCCACCAGCCTGCTGCCTGTGCTGAGTAATGAGAAGGCAGAGGAGAAGATTGTACAACACCATGATCATCAACAACAGGACAACCAGTCTGACATTGTCCTGTTGCCTGGGTCTCTTGAAGCAGACCCATCCACATAGAAAAACTAGGGTCAGAGTGTTCAGGGTGTGTCTGAAAGGTCAGGTCGTGGTGTACATAGTTGTTGAACTTCAGCTTCACAGCTATGTGGCTCTCCATCGGTTGGGAGAGAGTGCTGCTTACAGCTCTCAACAATGAGGCAATAAGTAGGGTCATCAACAAACTGTAAGAGCGCGGAGCCTTTCAGGAAAGAGACAATGTAGATAAGCTTCTGGGCAATGCTGCATTGTAGAGACGGAGAGGGAGAGGAGGTGAAGCTCGAGCAGTTTCAACATTCTAGTGAAAGTGTAACGTTTCCATCAACAGGAATGCAAACCAGAACTGCGTAATCTTTATGAACTGGAACAGAGAAGAACGCATTAGACCAATCAATCACAGAGAAGTACCTGAGAGCCCTCAGGAACCTGTTGAGATGATTGTGTAGGATTGGAACATTTGGAACAGGTGAAGTGACTGCAGCATTAACAGCTCGCAGGTCTTGAACAAAACGCCTTCATCTGGTTGGCATTTAGGTCTGATTTTTTTTTACAGAAAGATAGAGTCTGTACTGGAGAGTCCTCACAGGGAACAATAACTCCTGCTTTGAGTAGGGAGTGGAAAACAGGGGCGGATGCCTTCAATGGCTTCCTTCTTCAAAGGATATTGTTTCCACCACAGGACGGTAATCAGACTTTGGAGTGATCTGAACATGTTCACAGTTTTTTATCAGACCCACATCGTATTTGCTGTTTGCCCATACATTCAGGGGGAACCTGATTCAGAAGAGGAGAAACGTCACTGGGACTGCATGCAGTGAGGTGATGTGGATTATCTTTTTCCAGAAGATACACAGAACGTAAACAATGTATCTTAGTTTGCAGTGGTCTTTTAAATGCCCCCAAAGAGTGAGAATAGCATGCACCATTTTCTGTCATGGGAGTCCAATCTGAGGCATGCACACATCGATTAACAAATGGGCACAAATCTCTCCACTGTTTGTTAGCAGGTTTTGAAATGGAGATGTGTGGTTGTGAACCGTATGTCATAAAATCTGAGTTGTTCTCAGTCAGAGAAACAGCAGCTGCACATTCAGTTTCTGTCCAGTACAAGTCGGTAGTCAGTAAGCTGTCATTTAAGTCGCTAAAAAAATGTTTTTGCATAGTCAGTGTCTGGTCCGTCCGAGACATGAGCAGTGCAATGCAAATGTTCAGATGCCATTTTGTCAGAGGAGGGGTTTATCACATCAGCAGCAGATTGAAGAATGGAAACAGACACGGTGAGGTCTAACCTCCACTGATACACATACAAGGGTGTGGTCGGACTGAAATGTACAAAGGCTGATGTGTTATCTGCATATCTTGAAACCTTCAATCCATCAGGTGTTGAGGTGATGACAATGTTAAATGTGCACATCAAATCACGGCCTAACAAATTAATTGGACAAACATCAGAAATCAAAAAGAATGTTTACTCGTCATTAATCCCTCATCGGTTTGCCACTCACAAATCATGGGAGTAGAATATTTCTCTTTAACTGTATTTCCCGTAGCGCTAAGTGACCAGGTATACCTGCCACTGAGTTTTAAGTCAGCGGGATTGAGCTCAGAGGATCTAATTATAGAATTTGTGGCGCCAGAATCAACCAAAAAAGTTAGTGGGGTACCTTTTACCATGCAAACAATAGTAGGCATTTTTTTATAGGCTTCAGATGACAATAGGCTATAAGTGGGTGTGGTTTTGAAATCCTGTTCTTTTTCTAACCTATCAATGATCCCTAACAGCATGGAAAGCAGTGTATCAGCGCCAAGCATTTCTTTCCTTGCAAAAAGCTGTGCGTGGTGCATTACCTTCCTCCCCAGATGAAACAATGAATGTGTCAGTCAGAGGCAAATTTGGATATTCCTTTTTCTTCTTGTTTATTTTTGGGACAATCTCTTGCCCAGTGTCCTTTTTCTTTGCAGTGCAAACATTCATCCTGATCATACGTTGCATTGTTTTCTTGAGTTTGTCCTCTTCCTCCACCTCTCCCCTGCTTGCCTCCCCGACCGCGCCCCGCGTCCTCTGCGTCCCCGATTGGGTCCGCGGCCTGCATGTTGGTCAACAATACTTTGCATCATGGTTAGAGAAGCATTGTACTGGGTTAACTCACGTTTTTTTCGAGTGTCCTTGTCCCTTTCCTCTGTTTGGCCGCTCCTCAGCATGTTTGGCACGTCTACGGATCTCTCTCAGACGTTGATCCTTCCAGCCAATACAGGAACTCTGGACACTGTGGTAAACACTGGGACGGAGACCACTCAAGAACAACTTTTCAGATGACTTTCTTATGCTGTTCATAATTTTCTTTCTCTGTCCATATTGTCAGGTTTGGGAATGCCACAATATTGTTCAAAACACACCACTCAGTCTGTGGATAATAATCTTCAGTGTTTTCTTCTTTTTTTATGTGCATTGTTGGATGGTTGTCATGCAGACTTTTTGTTGGGAATGCAAGTTCAATAGCTTTGCTGACTCCAACAACCCACCTCTCATATGTTCCAGCTGCTCTCCACTCTGATTGTTCCTGGTGATAGTCACCATCCAGGTCGGTGGGCAATTCTCTGGAATTGGTCGCTGGCGAGTGTTTTTTCTTCAGTAGTCGTCGTAACTCATGCGATGCAGAAAGACAACCAATTCCTCACCAAAACCGGCGCCACCAGATTCCAGGGAGGGAAGCTGTTTTTCCTGCTTCCATCATGTCCGGGGTCCGTCCATCCTCTTTGGACTCTTATGGGACCTGTTTGGACCTGGATACTCAACCATAGGCATATTGTGGTTAGGGTGCAGCAATGGATGGGTTGCAATGGGTTTGTTGGCTGTGGCATTACCATAGTTGTACTGTCAGCTGGATCAGGCTGGTACGTGACTCCTGTGCGTGTGGTGGCTGGGTGAGAGCATTTGTTCAGACATAGATGATGAGGCAGAGGTGGCTGAAAGCGCTGTCTGCACTTTTGTGGGTAGTTACCTCTTTAGATCTGGTTCCTCCAGATGCAGAGCTCTCATCCTGTTCCTTGGTTTGTTGAAGATATCGATCCATATGACGGGGGGTGAGCATCATCATGCTTGTGCCGGAGGGCCATCATTTCACTTTTTGCCTCGACATACTCAGATGGAGCAGAGGGAGAAGGTTTACATGTGTCAGTAGCAAAGCATTCTTTCCCTGACTCTTTCCCTGAACATCTAGGCATTTCTTTCCCTGCCTGTTGTCGTTCCCTTTGTTCTGCTTCCTTCATCCACAGTTTCCAGCTTTCTTCGTGACCATGCATCTCATCTAAATCCTTTTTCATAATTTTGTTCTTCATTCTACCTCATTTTTTGCAGCATCTATTTTCACCTTTAACAGCTCTAGTTTTTTTTAATACTAAAAACTCCCTTCTTTTGGAAAACCCCACTTTTCCACCCACACATAGAAAAAAGGTAACCCATTGATCAGCATATTTCTTTTTCATGCATTGACAACATGGAGAATCAGGACACTCTCTCACAACCTTGGACTTAGACGACCCCATTACCTTAGGAGTCCCGCGCGCGCCTTTAATCTTAGGAACGTCTCCCCCAAGATGTCTAGTTTTGCCGAGGTAACTGACTGACCTATTCTGATAAGTTGTATTTTAAACCTCCCAGAGATTAGATTTGTAGTATACTTACTACTTAATACAAATACTATCAGTTAATCTCCCGGAGATTTTTCAGTGTAGAGTAACCTTACTACACGTGTCCTAAGTTGCGACCAGAGTAACCTTCTTCTCCATATTCAAGGGACAGATTGACTCAATCCATTAGATTCATTAAACAATTGAAAATCTGCTTACCCTGAATTTAGGATGTTTTCTGTTAATCTGAGTTTGTTGGACCTCGAGGTGACAGCTTCTAGGTCCACGGAGAGGGTCCTCCCGTCTCGAAAGAACTGAGGTGGAGGTGAGACAATTTTGATCAGTCTCAGATGGCCAGTCACCTTCTCCGGGTCCCGAGCGATCAGCCTGAGATCCTGCCGACAACGCCAAGTTTGTTTGCTGAAATTTCTGGGAAGCACACACTAACACAAATAAAGATCTTGAGTCAATCAATTGGTCCTTAAAGGTTTTGTCATTTTATTCTTGCAAGAGGAACAGTTCTACAAATGCACAAGACAGTCTGCAGAAAATGTTCAGGGTGGGGCAGTCCCACGCTGATTCTTATACACTTCTAGGGAGACATGATCCAAACCATGTGAGAGTTTTGCAAAGCATGGATACAATTTCTTTGGCAGACACGGTTTGTCATCTGTCCATACCACACACCCCTCCAAAATTGGTTTGCCATCAGATTTTAGAAATTTTCTGTGTTTCCACAAGGCTCCAAAAATCGTGAACGACACCAAAAGCATACCTTGAGTCGGCGTAGATGGTCACTGTTTTACCTTTCTGCCAATTTGCATGCTTCTGTCAAGGCCACCAGCTCTGCTGCCTGTGCTGAGTAATGAGAAGACAGAGGAGAAGATTGTACAACACCATGATCATCAACAACAGCATAACCAGTCTGGCATTGTCCTGTGCCTGGGTCTCTTCAAGCAGACCCATCCACATAGAAAACTAGGTCAGAGTTGTTCAGGGGGTGTGTCTGAAAGGTCAGGTCGTGGTGAATCTGTTGAACTTCAGCTTCACAGCTATGTGGCTCTCCATCGGTTGGGAGAGGCAAAAGAGTAGCTGGATTTAAGACAATACATCTTTTGATTGTGACATGTGGCAGGTCAAGAAGTGTGGTGTGGTACCTGAGCCATCTTGCTGCTGAAAGATGAGATGTCTTCTGTTCTGATAAGAGAGCCGAGACTGCATGTGGAACAAGTAATGTTAATTCTGAAAGCCCACAAAATCACGTGAGGCCAGAACGGCTCGTTCTGCTGCTGCTACAGCTCTCAAACAATGAGGTAAAGCCTTAGCAACAGGATCAGGAGTGCATGAAAAATAAGCAACAGGCTTTAAACTGTGATCCACTCTGTCGGTCAGCAATCTCCCTCTATCTGTCTGGCTGTCCGACTGTCTGTCTGTCTTGGTGTCGGCCTGTTTCTCTGTCTGTCTGTGTGTCGGCCTGTTTTCTCCGTCTGTCTGTGTGTTTGGGGTCTCTGTCTGTACGGCTGGGTCTCTGTCTATGTTAAATGTATCTGTCATGAAGGATGACTTAAGTCGCAAAAGAGCCCTAAGGCCTACTTGCACAGCTGTCATTGAACTTAAAGATGAAAATCTTCGACCAGGAAATAAGCATAATCAAAACTTTTGGTTTCAATCTGAGACAAAACAAGTTGCCCAATAAACTCACAAAGTCAAGATGACTCTCTCTCTCTCTCTCTCTCTCTCTCTCTCTCTCTCTCTCTCTCTGTCTCTGCAGGTCAGCAAAACCTGTTTGACAGGAGATGATGGTAGCACAGAATATAAAGAGACATTTATGAATTAACAATTGTCATTTTATCACATATAGCATGCGTCTTCATATAAACCTTTAAACATACACATATTGCATTCCTCTCACCACATGAAACCCATCAGGACCCCAGAAGTGGCCCAGTCAATGATGGAGGAGACAAAGCAGGTCCTCAAAAGGGGACAGAGGAAAAACAACTCCTTCTGCTCTCATATATAGGGGTGGTCAACCTGTGTTTCATCACAAATCAAGTATGAATCATATAACATTATAAGACACATGACATACTCAACAAATCAGAGATGTCTCAGCAGCCAAAGGGTGGTGAAGTGAAGGAAGTAAGAGAGCAAGTCCTTTAAAATGGACGGAGGGGGAACACTCCTCAGGATCTTGCATGTCAAGTGGTGAACTGTGTCTGGGTTGTAATGGAAAATTTATATTACATGATTGCGTGATCTTTTATAACCATATATAGCCATGTTTGATCTCAGTAATATTTCAAAAGGTTTTTAAGTACAAAACGTTGTGCCTTATACTCTTGTTTGGTTTTACTCAGTACCTTGCACTTAGAAACATTTCTCTCATTTATGAAAGTTGTTTGTAACAGTAGTTGTTTGACGTATAAACTTGACCTTGGTTCACACGGTCCAGCACAGCTTGTTAGTGAGGTTTGATAATGATGAGCACATTCCATTGTAGCTACAGTATCTACAACAGTTAGATAAGTAAATCATAATAAGTAACGAATACTCCCTAGAAGTGTATAAGAATCAGCGTGGGACTGCCCCACCTTGAACATTTTCTGCAGACTGTCTTGTGCATTTGTAGAACTGTTCCTCTTGCAAGAATAAAATGACAAAAACCAGATTGTAAATGAAGTTGATCAGTTTCTCATTATGATGATGTGTTTTGAATCCTCATGAATTGACCCATTGATGTTGTAGAGAAATTGAATTTTTCTATATATATTCTTTGCTTATAGTATGATTTTATAATCAAAAGGAGGGAAATGTAATGGAACATTTATATTACATGATTGCGTGATCTTTTATAACCATATATAGCCATGTTTGATCTCAGTATATTTCAAAAGGTTTTTAAGTACAAACGTTGTGCCTTATACTCTTGTTTGGTTTACTCAGTACCTTGCATACATGGGAGCAAAAATGTGTAATATTGATTACCACAAACCCAAGCATATCCTTTCATCATACCCAGACCCGGTGTAGACCTTACCACGTTTACTCCACTTATGTTACCACCTGGTAGGATCAAATTACCTTCATGCAAACCTCTGATCTAGAATGAGAGCACCCCTCGGAGGCCTCCACTTTAGCACAAGAGGAATTGCCTAAAAACTGACCAGATGCACTAAAACCAGAAGTGGTGTGTGAGCGGTTCGCACATGTCTGATTTACCCCTCTGCAAATACCAAATGGCTGCGTCACCTTTTCTGATTTAGATCTAAGACTCTTATCTGTTGAAATATCAGGAAGTAGAAGGTCCTGATCACAAAACTGTAAGCAGACGGCAGAATTGTAATACCTTTGATCTTTACCACGGCCTATGTTCATAATGCTCTGTCGGCATGCTGTTTGGTTTGACGTCTCCAGTCCCCCTACCTACTGCGGTCAGGTTATCTGCAACCGTGAGGAGACATCTGGTTAAGGCCTCAGATGCCGGCTCTGCATTAACTGGAATCACAGAATCTTGGTTTAATGCAGGGGGGAAAACAAACCACGCAAGAAGAATTTGGAGCTACTTCTCTGACATTATACATGAGCCAATGAAACCATCTGTTTGTGTTCCACTCTGGAGGAAGTTGGAAGTCTTGGGGTGTATACCACCAATCTTGCTGAAAGTCTTTTAGTCATGTTGAGAGAAGGGAGGTTGTCTCGTGTGTCAGAGTCAGTGTCAGTGGGCTGATTCAGTTTCAGCATTTCTCTTTTCCCACCACAAAATGGGACCTGTGAAAAGAAGGGTTAACAGTATCAGAATGCTCACAGTTCCTCTGATGCCACAGAGGCCTGGATGTCTGAACGGATGCCATGGGCATGGTCTCTCCATATTCTGGGTTTGAAGTCAGCTTCTTCTGGCCGTGTGTGTGACTGTATGTGTGGCCTTGGCACGTCTGTATGCCTAGTCTACAGTGAGAGGTTACTAGCACATCACTGATTATTCTCCTACTGTCGCTGTGGTTGTGGAACTCTTCTGCAGGGTGTTGCGTGAATCCAAGTGGCACGTTCTGCAACCTTCACAGCAGTGTGAGTGACCAGGAGGACTTGGAACGGTCCTAACCAGCGACGATGTCTCCAAGACTTTCTCCTGAAGTTCTTTACCACCACAAAATCTCCAGGCTTAATGTCGTGTAGAGGACCTGAGCCCGCTGAGGGCTGTGCACTGGCGACCTGTCGTCTGATGTCACAAAAAGATTTGGTTAGGAATATGCAATATGTCACCAGTTGGTCCTCGCAGAGAGTGGTGTCCATCTGTCGTCCAGGTGGATCTGTTCCCACTCGAGGTGGGACTGCAAACAGAATCTCAAAAGGGGACAGGTTAAGTCGCTCACGCTTGCGCATTCTCATGTACATCAAAACAATAGGCAGTGCTTTAGGCTATGACAAACCTGTTTCCTCACAGCATTTGCTCAATTTTGTCTTCATGGTCTGATTTTGGCATTCAATGGTGCCACCTGCTTGTGGATAGTAAGAACAGTGAGTTTTGAGGTCAAAACCTAAACACTCAGAGAGTTGTGCCACTCTGCATTTTCTCTGGAATTCCCCATCTAGGAATGATCTCTGTGAGTAATGCTTTTGCCACAACTGATGCAGTGGCATGTTTGGACGGAAACACTTCAACCCATTTAGAAAACATATCAACCATAGTTAGACAATATTTCTTTCCCTTCAGCTGGGCTGAGTTCAATGAAATCCATCATCAGATGTTGAAATGGTCTAATTGTAGGTGGATGTGCTGCAGTTTGTGACAATGGTTTTGTTTTGCCCACATTATTTTTGGCACAGATCATGCAACTTTCTGCAAAAATCTGCTGCAAAGGTGGAAAAAACCTTTTGTGTACCAATCAGCCTGAATGACTGCACACATACCTGTTTTTGAGACATGATCCAAACCATGTGAGAGTTTTGCAAAGCATGGATGCAATTTCTTTGGCAGACACGGTTTATCATCTGGTCCATACCACACACCCTCCTCCTGATAGCAGTTATTCTGAATCCACAGCTTCTTCTCTGCTGGTGTAACAAAACTGCTGAGATCAGAAAGAGAAGCACCAGAATGTGACAATAGGGCGGGGCGGTGGTTTCATGTTTAACATTAATGGGAAGTCGAGCCGCTACTTTGGCAGCTGAATCTGCTCGAGCATTTCCTCTGGAAATCACATCCTCAGATGATGTATGTGCTGCACATTTACAGACAGAGATCTGTTTTGGAAGCAAAATAGCCTCTAACAAAGCAGATATCTTATCATGATCCAAAATTGGTTTGCCATCAGATTTTAGAAATTTTCTGTGTTTCCACAAGGCTCCAAAATCGTGAACGACCCCAAAAGCATACCTTGAGTCGGTGTAGATGGTCACTGTTTTACCTTCTGCCAATTTGCACGCTTCTGTCAAGGCCACCAGCTCTGCTGCCTGTGCTGAGTAATGAGAAGGCAGAGGAGAAGATTGTACAACACCATGATCATCAACAACAGGACAACCAGTCTGACATTGTCCTGTGCCTGGGTCTCTTGAAGCAGACCCATCCACATAGAAAACTAGGTCAGAGTTGTTCAGGGGTGTGTCTGAAAGGTCAGGTCGTGGTGTACATATCTGTTGAACTTCAGCTTCACAGCTATGTGGCTCTCCATCGGTTGGGAGAGAGCTGCTGCTTACAGCTCTCAAACAATGAGGCAATAAGTAGGGTCATCAACAACTGTAAGAGCGCGGAGCCTTCAGAAAAGAGACAATGTAGATAAGCTTCTGGGCAAGGCTGCATTGTAGAGACGGAGAGGAGGTGAAGCTCGAGCATTTCACATTCTAGTGAAAGTGTAACGTTTTCCATCAAACAGGAATGCAAACCAGAACTGCGAATCTTTATGAACTGGAACAGAGAAGAACGCATTAGACAAATCAATCACAGAGAAGTACTGAGAGCCCTCAGGAACCTGTGAGATGATTGTGTAAGGATTTGGAACATTTGGAGCAGGTGAAGTGACTGCAGCATTAACAGCTCGCAGGTCTTGAACAAAACGCCATTCATCTGGTTGGCATTTAGGTCTGATTTTTTTTACAGGAAAGATAAGAGTCTGTACTGGAGAGTCCTCACAGGGAACAATAACTCCTGCTTTGAGTAGGGAGTGGAAAACAGGGCGGATGCCTTCAATGGCTTCCTTCTTCAAAGGATATTGTTTCACCACAGGACTGTAATCAGACTTTGGAGTGATCTGAACATGTTCACAGTTTTTTATCAGACCCACATCGTATTTGCTGTTTGCCCATAATTCAGGGGGAACCTGATTCAGAAGAGGAGAAACGTCACTGGGACTGCATGCAGTGAGGTGATGTGGATTATCTTTTTCCAGAAGATACACAGAACGTAAACAATGTATCTTAGTTTGCAGTGGTCTTTTAAATGCCCCCAAAGAGTGAGAATAGCATGCACCATTTTCTGTCATGGGAGTCCAATCTGAGGCATGCACACATCGATTAACAAATGGGCACAAATCTCTCCACTGTTTGTTAGCAGGTTTTGAAATGGAGATGTGTGGTTGTGAACCGTATGTCATAAAATCTGAGTTGTTTCTCAGTCAGAGAAACAGCAGCTGCACATTCAGTTTCTGTCCAGTACAAGTCGGTAGTCAGTAAGCTGTCATTTAAGTCGCTAAAAAATGTTTTTGCATAGTCAGTGTCTGGTCCGTCCGAGACATGAGCAGTGCAATGCAAATGTTCAGATGAAATTTGTCAGAGGAGGGGTTTATCACATCAGCAGCAGATTGAAGAATGGAAACAGACACGGTGAGGTCTAACCTCCACTGATACACATACAAGGGTGTGGTCGGACTGAAATGTACAAAGGCTGATGTGTTATCTGCATATCTTGAAACCTTCAATCCATCAGGTGTTGAGGTGATGACAATGTTAAATGTGCACATCAAATCACGGCCTAACAAATTAATTGGACAAACATCAGAAATCAAAAAAGAATGTTTACTCGTCATTAATCCCTCATCGGTTTGCCACTCACAAATCATGGGAGTAGAATATTTCTCTTTAACTGTATTTCCCGTAGCGCTAAGTGACCAGGTATACCTGCCACTGAGTTTTAAGTCAGCGGGATTGAGCTCAGAGGATCTAATTATAGAATTTGTGGCGCCAGAATCAACCAAAAAAGTTAGTGGGGTACCTTTTACCATGCAAACAATAGTAGGCATTTTTTTATAGGCTTCAGATGACAATAGGCTATAAGTGGGTGTGGTTTTGAAATCCTGTTCTTTTTTTTAACCTATCAATGATCCCTAACAGCATGGAAAGCAGTGTATCAGCGCCAAGCATTTCTTCCTTGCAAAAAGCTGTGCGTGGTGCATTACCTTCCTCCCCAGATGAAACAATGAATGTGTCAGTCAGAGGCAAATTTGGATATTCCTTTTTTCTTCTTGTTTATTTTTGGGACAATCTCTTGCCCAGTGTCCTTTTTCTTTGCAGTGCAAACATTCATCCTGATCATACGTTGCATTGTTTTCTTGAGTTTGTCCTCTTCCTCCACCTCTCCCCTGCTTGCCTCCCCGACCGCAGCCCGCGTCCTCTGCGTCCCCGATTGGGTCCGCGGCCTGCATGTTGGTCAACAATACTTTGCATCATGGTTAGAGAAGCATTGTACTGGGTTAACTCACGTTTTTTCGAGTTCCTTGTCCCTTTCCTCTGTTTGCCGCTCCTCAGCATGTTTGGCACGTCTACGGATCTCTCTCAGACGTTGATCCTTCCAGCCAATACAGGAACTCTGGACACTGTGGTAAACACTGGGACGGAGACCACTCAAGAAACAACTTTTCAGATGACTTTCTTATGCTGTTTCATAATTTTCTCTGTCCATATCGTCAGGTTTGGGAATGCCACAATATTGTTCAAACACACCACTCAGTCTGTGATAATAATCTTCAGTGTTTTCTTCTTTTTTTTATGTGCATTGTTGGATGGTTGTCATGCAGACTTTTTGTGGGAATGCAAGTTCAATAGCTTTGCTGACTCCAACAACCCACCTCTCATATGTTCCAGCTGCTCTCCACTCTGATTGTTCCTGGTGATAGTCACCATCCAGGTCGGTGGCAATTCTCTGGAATTGGTCGCTGGCGAGTGTTTTCTTCAGTAGTCGTCGTAACTCATGCGATGCAGAAAGACACCAATTCCTCACCAAACCGGGCGCCCACCAGATTCCAGGGAGGGAAGCTGTTTTCCTGCTTCCATCATGTCAGGGTCCGTCCATCCTCTTTGGACTCTTATGGGACCTGTTGGACCTGGATACTCAACCATAGGCATATTGTGGTTAGGGTGCAGCAAGGATGGGTGCAATGGGTTTGTTGGCTGTGGCATTACCATAGTTGTACTGTCAGCTGGATCAGGCTGGTACGTGACTCCTGTGCGTGTGTGGCTGGGTGAGAGCATTTGTTCAGACATAGATGATGAGGCAGAGGTGGCTGAAGCGCTGTCTGCACTTTTGTGGGTAGTTACCCTCTTTAGATCTGGTTCCTCCAGATGCAGAGCTCTCATCCTGTTCCTTGGTTGTTGAAGATATCGATCCATATGACGGGGGTGAGCATCATCATGCTTGTGCCGGAGGGCCATCATTTCACTTTTTGCCTCGACATACTCAGATGGAGCAGAGGGAGAAGGTTTACATGTGTCAGTAGCAAAGCATTCTTTCCCTGACTCTTTCCCTGAACATCTAGGCATTTCTTTCCCTGCCTGTTGTCGTTCCCTTTGTTCTGCTTCCTTCATCCACAGTTTCCAGCTTTCTTCGTGACCATGCATCTCATCTAAATCCTTTTTCATAATTTTGTTCTTCATTCTACCTCATTTTTTGCAGCATCTATTTTCACCTTTAACAGCTCTAGTTTTTATTTAATACTAAAACTCCCTTATTTTGGAAAACCCCACTTTTCCACCCACACATAGAAAAAAGGTACCCATTGATCAGCATATTTCTTTTTTCATGCATTGACAACATGGAGAATCAGGACACTCTCTCACAACCTTGGACTTAGACGACCCCATTACCTTAGGAGCCCGCGCGCGCCTTTAATCTTAGGAACGTCTCCCCAAGATGTCTAGTTTTGCCGAGGTAACTGACTGACCTATTCTGATAAGTTGTATTTTAACCTCCCAGAGATTAGATTTGTAGTATACTTACTACTTAATACAAATACTATCAGTTAATCTCCCGGAGATTTTTTCAGTGTAGAGTACCTTACTACACGTGTCCTAAGTTGCGACCAGAGTAACCTTCTTCTCCATATTCAAGGACAGATTGACTCAATCCATTAGATTCATTAAACAATTGAAAATCTGCTTACCCTGAATTTAGGATGTTTTCTGTTAATCTGAGTTTGTTGGACCTCGAGGTGACAGCTTCTAGGTCCACGGAGAGGGTCCTCCCGTCTCGAAAGAACTGAGGTGGAGGTGAGACAAATTTGATCAGTCTCAGATGGCCAGTCACCTTCTCCGGGTCCCGAGCGATCAGCCTGAGATCCTGCCGACAACGCCAAGTTTGTTGCTGAAATTTCTGGGAAGCACACACTAACACAAATAAAGATCTTGAGTCAATCAATTGGTCCTTAAAGGTTTTGTCATTTTATTCTTGCAAGAGGAACAGTTCTACAAATGCACAAGACAGTCTGCAGAAAATGTTCAGGGTGGGGCAGTCCCACGCTGATTCTTATACACTTCTAGGGAGACATGATCCAAACCATGTGAGAGTTTTGCAAAGCATGGATACAATTTCTTTGGCAGACACGGTTTGTCATCTGGTCCATACCACACACCCTCCAAAATTGGTTTGCCATCAGATTTTAGAAATTTTCTGTGTTTCCACAAGGCTCCAAAATCGTGAACGACACCAAAAGCATACCTTGAGTCGGCGTAGATGGTCACTGTTTTACGTTCTGCCAATTTGCATGCTTCTGTCAAGGCCACCAGCTCTGCTGCCTGTGCTGAGTAATGAGAAGACAGAGGAGAAGATTGTACAACACCATGATCATCAACAACAGCATAACAGCATCTGGCATTGTCCTGTGCCTGGGTCTCTTCAAGCAGACCCATCCACATAGAAAACTAGGTCAGAGTTGTTCAGGGGTGTGTCTGAAAGGTCAGGTCGTGGTGAATCTGTTGAACTTCAGCTTCACAGCTATGTGGCTCTCCATCGGTTGGGAGAGGCAAAAGAGTAGCTGGATTTAAGACAATACATCTTTTGATTGTGACATGTGGCAGGTCAAGAAGTGTGGTGTGGTACCTGAGCCATCTTGCTGCTGAAAGATGAGATGTCTTCTGTTCTGATAACAGAGCCGAGACTGCATGTGGAACAAGTAATGTTAATTCTGAAAAGCCCACAAAATCACGTGAGGCCAGAACGGCTCGTTCTGCTGCTGCTACAGCTCTCAAACAATGAGGTAAAGCCTTAGCAACAGGATCAGGAGTGCATGAAAAATAAGCAACAGGCTTTAACTGCCACTCTGTCGGTCAGCATCTCCCTCTATCTGTCTGGCTGTCCGACTGTCTGTCTGTCTTGGTGTCGGCCTGTTCTCTGTCTGTCTGTGTGTCGGCCTGTTTCTCCGTCTGTCTGTGTGTTTGGGTCTCTGTCTGTACGGCTGGGTCTCTGTCTATGTTAAATGTATCTGTCATGAAGGATGACTTAAGTCGCAAAAGAGCCCTAAGGCCTACTTGCACAGCTGTCAATTGAACTTAAAGATGAAAATCTTCGACCAGGAAATAAGCATAATCAAACTTTTTGTTTCAATCTGAGACAAAACAAGTTGCCCAATAAACTCACAAAGTCAAGATGACTCTCTCTCTCTCTCTCTCTCTCTCTCTCTTTCTCTCTCTCTCTCTGTCTCTGCAGGTCAGCAAAACCTGTTTGACAGGAGATGATGGTAGCACAGAATATAAAGAGACATTTATGAATTAACAATTGTCATTTTATCACATATAGTATGCGTCTTCATATAAACCTTTAAACATACACATATTGCATTCCTCTCACCACATGAAACCCATCAGGACCCCAGAAGTGGCCCAGTCAATGATGGAGGAGACAAAGCAGGTCCTCAAAAGGGGACAGAGGAAAAACAACTCCTTCTGCTCTCATATATAGGGTGGTCAACCTGTGTTTCATCACAAATCAAGTATGAATTCATATAACATTATAAGACACATGACATACTCAACAAATCAGAGATGTCTCAGCAGCCAAAGGGTGGTGAAGTGAAGGAAGTAAGAGAGCAAGTCCTTTAAAATGGACGGAGGGGGGAACAACTCCTCAGGATCTTGCATGTCAAGTGGTGAACTGTGTCTGGGTTGTAATGGAAAATTTATATTACATGATTGCGTGATCTTTTATAACCATATATAGCCATGTTTGATCTCAGTAATATTTCAAAAGGTTTTTAAGTACAAAACGTTGTGCCTTATACTCTTGTTTGGTTTTACTCAGTACCTTGCACTTAGAAACATTTCTCTCATTTATGAAAGTTGTTTGTAACAGTAGTTGTTTGACGTATAAACTTGACCTTGGTTCACACGGTCCAGCACAGCTTGTTAGTGAGGTTTGATAATGATGAGCACATTCCATTGTAGCTACAGTATCTACAACAGTTAGATAAGTAAATCATAATAAGTAACGAATACTCCCTAGAAGTGTATAAGAATCAGCGTGGGACTGCCCCACCTTGAACATTTTCTGCAGACTGTCTTTTGCATTTGTAGAACTGTTCCTCTTGCAAGAATGAAATGACAAAACCAGTTTGTAAATGAAGTTGATCAGTTTCTCATTATGATGATGTGTTTTGAATCCTCATGAATTGACACATTTGATGTTGTAGAGAAATTGAATTTTTCTATATATATTCTTTGCTTATAGTATGATTTTATAATCAAAAGGAGGGAAATGTAATGGAACATTATATTACATGATTGCGTGATCTTTTATAACCATATATAGCCATGTTTGATCTCAGTAATATTTCAAAAGGTTTTTAAGTACAAAACGTTGTGCCTCATACTCTTGTTTGGTTTTACTCAGTACCTTGCATACATGGGAGCAAAAATGTGTAATATTGATTACCACAAACCCAAGCATATCCTTTCATCATACCCAGACCCGGTGTAGACCTTACCACGTTTACTCCACTTATGTTACCACCTGGTAGGATCAAATTTACCTTCATGCAAACCTCGGATCTAGAATGAGAGCACCCCTCGGAGGCCTCCACTTTAGCACAAGAGGAATTGCCTAAAAACTGACCAGATGCACTAAAACCAGAAGTGGTGTGTGAGCGGTTCGCACATGTCTGATTTACCCCTCTGCAAATACCAAATGGCTGCGTCACCTTTTCTGATTTAGATCTAAGACTCTTATCTGTTGAAATATCAGGAAGTAGAAGGTCCTGATCACAAAACTGTAAGCAGACGGCAGAATTGTAATACCTTTGATCTTTACCACGGCCTATGTTCATAATGCTCTGTCAGCATGCTGTTTGGTTTGACGTCTCCAGTCCCCTACCTACTGCGGTCAGGTTATCTGCAACCGTGAGGAGATAGCAGTTGATAGCAGTTCTTCTGAATCCACAGCTTCTTCTCTGCTGGTGTAACAAAACTGCTGAGATCAGAAAGAGAAGCAACAGAATGTGACAATAGGGCGGTGGTTTCATGTTTGACATTAATGGGACGTCGAGCCGCTACTTTGGCAGCTGAATCTGCTCGAGCATTTCTGGAAATCACATCCTAAGATGATGTATGTGCTGCACATTTACAGACAGAGATCTGTTTTGGAAGCAAAATAGCCTCTAACAAAGCAGATATCTTATCATGATGCAAAATTGGTTTGCCATCAGATTTTAGAAATTTTCTGTGTTTCCACAGGGCTCCAAAATCGTGAACGACACCAAAAGCATACCTTGAGTTGGCGTAGATGGTCACTGTTTTACCTTCTGCCAATTTGCATGCTTCTGTCAAGGCCACCAGCTCTGCTGCCTGTGCTGAGTAATGAGAAGGCAGAGGAGAAGATTGTACAACACCATGATCATCAACAACAGCATAACCAGTCTGGCATTGTCCTGTGTCTGGGTCTCTTCAAGCAGACCAGGTCGTGGTGTACATATCTGTTGAACTTCAGCTTCACAGCTATGTGGCTCTCCATCGGTTGGGAGATGCAAAAGAGTAGCTGGATTTAAGACAGTACATCTTTTGATTGTGACATGTGGCAGGTCAAGAAGTGTGGTTTGGTACCTGAGCCATCTTGCTGCTGAAAGATGAGATGTCTTCTGTTCTGATAAGAGAGCCGAGACTGCATGTGGAACAAGTAATGTTAATTCTGAAAAGCCCACAAAATCACGTGAGGCCAGAACGGCTCGTTCTGCTGCTGCTACAGCTCTCAAACAATGAGGTAAAGCCTTAGCAACAGGATCAAGAGTGCATGAAAAATAAGCAACAGGCTTTAACTGTGATCCATGTTTTTGTAACAGAACACTTGTCATACATCCCTCCTTTTCGTCCACACACTGGACGAATGGTTTATCAGGGTTTGGAACCCCTAAAGTTGGAGCGGACTGTAGAGCTTTCTTCAAGTTGACAAAAGATGTCTCAGCCTTTGGTGTCCAGGTGGTTTGGAGGAGGCTGTGAGGCCCCTAGCATGTGTGGCATCTCTTAAAGGACGTTCAAGCACAGAGAAGTTAGGAATGAAATGTCTGCAATATGAACACATGGCCAAAAAAGACATAGCTTGTTTCTTTGTGAGTGGCTTAAGTGTGTTCACGATAGCAGATATGCGTTCCGGAGAGAGAGACTTGCCGTTTGGGGTTAGCACGTGACCCAAAAAGGTGACCTTCTGCTGTACGAACTGTAGCTTACTCAGGCTAGCTTTGTGTCCTTCCCGACACAGATGTTGCAGGAGGGCAACAGTGTCTGTCTCACACTGCTCCTTGGTGGGAGAAGCAATATGTAGGTCATCAACATACTGCAAGAGAGCAGAGCCTTCAGAAAGAGACAATGTCGATAAGCTACTGGACAAGGCTGCATTGTAGAGAGACGGAGAGGAGGTGAAGCCTTGACACATTCTAGTGAAAGTGTAACGTTTTCCATCAAACAGGAATGCAAACCAGAACTGCGAATCTGGCTGTCTGACTGTCTGTCTGTCTTGGTGTCGGCCTGTTTCTCTGTCTGTCTGTGTGTTTGGGTCTCTGTCTGTATGGCTGGGTCTCTGTCTATGTTAAATTTATCTGTCATGAAGGATGACTTAAGTCTCAAAAGAGCCCTAAGGCCTACCTGCACAGCTGTCAATTGACTTTAAAAGATGAAAATCTTCGACCACTAAATAATCATAATCAAACTTTTTGTTTCAATCTGAGACAAAACAAGTTGCCACAAAGCAACTAAACTCACAAAGTCAAGATGACTCTCTCTCTCTCTCTCTGTCTCTGCAGGTCAGCAAAACCTGTTTGACAGGAGATGATGGTAGCACAGAATATAAAGAGACATTTATGAATTAACAATTGTCATTTTATCACATATAGTGATAGTGTGATAGTGATAGTGAAGTGGCCCAGTCAATGATGGAGGAGACAAAGCAGGTCCTCAAAAGGGGACAGCTCCTTCGGCTCTCATATATAGGGTGGTCAATTTAAAAGAGACATGGAAACATATCTCTATTTCTCTTTTGTGTGTTTCATCACAAATCAAGTATGAATGCATATAACATTATAAGACACATGACATACTCAACAAATCAGAGACGTCTCAGCAGCCAAAGGGTGGTGAAGTGGAGGAAGTAAGAGAGCAAGTCCTTTAAAATGGACGGAGGGGGAACAACACCTCAGGCTCTCGAATGTCAAGTGGTGAACTGTGTCTGGGTGTCTGTCTAGCTGTCTGCCTGTCTGTGTATGTGGCTGCCTGTTTGTCAGTGTGTGTCTCTCTGTATGTTTGTTTGTCTTGGTGTCTGTTTGTCTCTGTCTATCTGTCTCCCGGTCTGTCTGTCTTTATGTCTGTCCATATGTCTTTGTCTACCTTTCTGTGTCTCGGTCTGTCTCTCTGGGTGTCTGCCTGTGTCTCTCTCTGTCTGGGAGTCTGTCTGGGTGTGTGTGTTTGAGTCTGTCTGTCTGCGTATCTGTGTCTTTTTCGGGTGTCTTCCTGTATCTCTGTCAACCTGGCTGTCTATTTGTCTGTTTATCTTGGTGAGGATCTTGGTGTCTACCTGTCTGTGTCTTTCCTGGGAGTGTTTCTGTATCTTTGTCTTTCTGGGTGTGTGTCTGTGTCTCTGTCTGTCTGTCTGTCTGTCTGCCTGTGTCTCTGTCTGTAGCTTCTGCTGGAAGTCTTTCTCTATCTCTGTCTGTCTGGTGTGTCTTTCTGTCTGGCTGTCTGTCGCTGTGTATGTTTGATTGTGTGTTTATGTCTCTGTGTGACTGTCTGTCTGGGTGTCTCTATTTGGGTGTCTGTCGTCTGTGTGGGTATCTCTCTATTTGGGTGTCTATCTATCTGTCTGTCTGTCTTGGTGTTTGTCTATCTGTCTATGTTTTTTCAGGTGTCTTTCTATATCCCTGTCTCTTCGTCTATCTGTCTGACTGTCTGTGTCTATGTCTGGGTGTCTGTTTGTGTCTCTGTCTATGTCTGGGTCTGGGTGGGTGTCTGTCTATGGGTCTGTCTTCCTGTGTTGTCTGTATTTCTGGATGTTTATCTGTCTGTCTTTTCCAGGTGTCTTTCTGTATCTCTGTTTGCCTATCTGGCTGTCTCTGTCTGTCTGGGTGTCTCTCTCCGTCAATGTTTGGGTGTGTGTTTAGGTCTCTGTGTGACTGTATGTCTGGGTGTCTGTTTCCGTCTATGTTTATGTCTCTGTGTGACTGTCTTTCTGTGTATTTGTCTGTGTCTCTGTCTGTCTAGGTGTATGTCTGTGTCCATCTGTTTGGGTGTCTTTCTGTGTCTCTGTCTGGATGTCTGACTCTGTTCTGTCTGTTTGTCTGTGTCTCTATCTGGGGGTCTGTTTACTTGGGTGTCTCTCTGTGTCTATTTGCTTGGATGTCTGTCTCTGTCTGTGTGTCTATCTGCCTTTGTCTCAGTCTGTCTGGGTATCTCTCTATTTCGGTGTCTGTCTGTTTATCTGTCTGCCTGTGTCCCTGTATGTTTGTCTCTGTCTCTCTCTGTCTGTCTTGGTCTGCCTATCTGTATCTTCTTCTGGAAGTCTTTCTCCATCTCTTGTCTGTCTGGGTGTCTTTCTGTCCTGTGTCTCTCTCTCTGTCTGGGTGGGTGTCTGTATATCTGTCTGCCTGGGAATGTGTCTGTCCATCTGTCATTGGTCTATCTGCCTGTGTCTCTGTCTGTCTGTGTGTCTCTGTCTGTCTATCTGCCTGTGTCTCTGTCTGTCTGGGTGTATGTTTGTCTGTCTGGGTGTCTCTATTTGGGTGTCTGTCTGTGTGGGTATCTCTCTATTTGGGTGTCTGTCTGTCTGTCTTGGTGTTTGTCTGTCTGTGTCTCTGTCTGCCTGTGTCTCTGTCTGTCTGTGTCTCTGTCTGTCTGGGTGTCTATCTGCCTGTCTGGGTGTCTCTATTTGGGTGTCTGTCTGTCTGTCTGTCTGGGTATCTCTCTATTCGGGTACCTATCTATCTATCTGTCAACCTGTCTGTCTTGGTGTTTGTCTTTCTGTCTATGGTTTTTTCAGGTGTCTTTCTATATCTCTGTTTCCTTGTCTGTCTGTCTGTCTGTCGGTCAGCATCTCCGTCTATCTGTCTGGCTCGCTCTCTATTTGGGTGTCTGACTGTCTGTCTGACTTTGTGTCTGTCTGTCTTGGTGTCGGCCTGTTTCTCTCTCTGTCTGTGTGTTTGGGTCTCTGTCTGTATGGCTTAGTGTCTGTCTATGTTAAATTTATCTGTCATGAATAACAGTGTGCTGATTAAAAAACTGTGAGAGTCAGAATATGTAGTTATCAACATTTACCAGTTCACCTTGTGGACCAGCAGCTCAGAAGACTAGACCGATTAAAAGGAGAAAGTGGGTCTCGGCAATGAGCATTGAGTGGGCAGAGTGGAAAGGATCACAACCACAGATAGGCTTTTTTCTGTTTGTTATATTGTATTGATACAGTTTTTTAAATAATGGAAAAATAATAATAATATTGCATACACAATGAGATGTGGATCACTAGAAAACAAAAAAACCAACAATAATAATAATAATAAACCTTTAAACATACACATATTGCATTCCTCTCACCACATGAAACCAAATGAATCGTGGAGGAAGTAAGAGAGCAAGTCCTTTAAAATGGACGGAGGGGGAACAACTCCTCAGGATCTCGCATGTCAAGTGGTGAACTGTGTCTGGGTTGTAATGGAAAATTTATATTACATGATTGCGTGATCTTTTATAACCATATATAGCCATGTTTGATCTCAGTAATATTTCAAAAGGTTTTAAGTACCAAACGTTGTGCCTTATACTCTTGTTTGGTTTTACTCAGTACCTTGCACTTAGAAACATTTCTCTCATTTATGAAAGTTGTTTGTAGCAGTAGTTGTTTGACGTATAAACTTGACCTTGGTTCACACGGTCCAGCACAGCTTGTTAGTGAGGTTTGATAACGATGAGCACATTCCATTGTAGCTACAGTATCTACAACAGTTAGATAAGTAAATCATAATAAGTAACGAATACTCCCTAGAAGTGTATAAGAATCAGCGTGGGACTGCCCCACCCTGAACATTTTCTGCAGACTGTCTTGTGCATTTGTAGAACTGTTCCTCTTGCAAGAATAAAATGACAAAAACCAGATTGTAAATGAAGTTGATCAGTTTCTCATTATGATGATGTGTTTTGAATCCTCGTGAATTGACACATTTGATGTTGTAGAGAAATTGAATTTTTCTATATATATTCTTTGCTTATAGTATGATTTTTATAATCAAAAGGAGGGAAATGTAATGGAACATTTATATTACATGATTGCGTTAACTTTTATAACCATATATAGCCATGTTTGATCTCAGTAATATTTCAAAAGGTTTTTAAGTACAAAACGTTGCGCCTTATACTCTTGTTTGGTTTTACTCAGTACCTTGCATACATGGGAGGCAAAAAATGTGTAGTATTGATTACCACAAACCCAAGCATATCCTTTCATCATACCCAGACCCGGTGTAGACCTTACTACCTTTACTCCACTTATGTTACCACCTGGTAGGATCAAATTTACCTTTGCAAACCTCGGATCTAGAATGAGAGCACCCCTCGGAGGCCTCCACTTTAGCACAAGAGGAATTGCCTAAAAACTGACCAGATGCACTAAACCAGAAGTGGTGGTTGAGCGGTTCGCACATGTCTGATTTACCCCTCTGCAAATACCAAATGGCTGCGTCACCTTTTCTGATTTAGATCTAAGACTCTTATCTGTTGAAATATCAGGAAGTAGAAGGTCCTGATCACAAAACTGTAAGCAGACGGCAGAATTGTAATACCTTTGATCTTTACCACGGCCTATGTTCATAATGCTCTGTCGGCATGCTGTTTGGTTTGACATCTCCAGTCCCCTACCTACTGCGGTCAGGTTATCTGCAACCGTGAGGAGACATCTGGTTAAGGCCTCAGATGCCGGCTCTGCATTAACTGGAATCACAGAATCTTGGTTTAATGCAGGGGGAAAACAAATCATGGCACAGATCATGCATCTTCAGCAAAAATCTGCTGCAAAGGTGGAGAAACCTTTTGTGTACCAATCGGCCTGAATGACAGCACACATACCTGTTTTTGAGACATGATCCAAACCATGTGAGAGTTTTGCAAAGCATGGATACAATTTCTTTGGCAGACACGGTTTGTCATCTGGTCCATACCACACACCCTCCTTCTGATAGCAGTTGTTCTGAATCCACAGCTTCTTCTCTGCTGGTGTAACAAAACTGCTGAGATCAGAAAGAGAAGCAACAGAATGTGACAATAGGGCGGTGGTTTCATGTTTGACATTAATGGGACGTCGAACCGCTACTTTGGCAGCTGAATCTGCTCGAGCATTTCCTCTGGAAATCACATCCTCAGATAATGTATGTGCTGCACATTTACAGACAGAGATCTGTTTTGGAAGCAAAATAGCCTCTAACAAAGCAGATATCTTATCATGATCCAAAATTGGTTTGCCATCAGATTTTAGAAATTTTCTGTGTTTCCACAGGGCTCCAAAATCGTGAACGACACCAAAAGCATACCTTGAGTCGGTGTAGATGGTCACTGTTTTACCTTCTGCCAATTTGCATGCTTCTGTCAAGGCCACCAGCTCTGCTGCCTGTGCTGAGTAATGAGAAGGCAGAGGAGAAGATTGTACAACACCATGATCATCAACAACAGCATAACCAGTCTGGCATTGTCCTGTGTTTGGGTCTCTTGAAGCAGACCAGGTCGTGGTGTACATATCTGTTGAACTTCAGCTTCACAGCTATGTGGCTCTCCATCGGTTGGGAGAGGCAAAAGAGTAGCTGGATTTAAGACAGTACATCTTTTGATTGTGACATGTGGCAGGTCAAGAAGTGGTACCTGAGCCATCTTGCTGCTGAAAGATGAGATGTCTTCTGTTCTGATAAGAGAGCCGAGACTGCATGTGGAACAAGTAATGTTGATTCTGAAAAGCCCACAAAATCACGTGAGGCCAGAACGGCTCGTTCTGCTGCTGCTACAGCTCTCAAACAATGAGGTAAAGCCTTAGCAACAGGATCAAGAGTGCATGAAAAAAAAGCAACAGGCTTTAACTGTGATCCATGTTTTTGTAACAGAACACTTGTCATACATCCCTCCTTTTCGTCCACATGCTGGACGAATGGTTTATCAGGGTTTGGAACCCCTAAAGTTGGAGCGGACTGTAGAGCTTTCTTCAAGTTGACAAAAGATGTCTCAGCCTCTGGTGTCCAGGTGAATTTGGAGGAGGCTGTGAGGCCCCTAGCATGTGTGGCATCTCTTAAAGGATGTTCAAGCACAGAGAAGTTAGGAATGAAATGTCTGCAATATGAACACATGGCCAAAAAAGACATAGCTTGTTTCTTTGTGAGTGGCTTAAGTGTGTTCACGATAGCAGATATGCGTTCCGGAGAGAGAGACTTGCCGTTTGGGGTTAGCACGTGACCCAAAAAGGTGACCTTCTGCTGTACGAACTGTAGCTTACTCAGGCTAGCTTTGTGTCCTTCCCGACACAGATGTTGCAGTGTCCGTCTCACACTGCTCCTTAGTGGGAGAAGCAATATGTAGGTCATCAACATACTGTAAGAGAGCAGAGCCTTCAGAAAGAGACAATGTCGATAAGCTTCTGGACAAGGCTGCATTGTAGAGAGACGGAGAGGAGGTGAAGCCTTGACACATTCTAGTGAAAGTGTAACGTTTTCCATCAAACAGGAATGCAAACCAGAACTGCAAATCTGGCTGTCTGACTGTCTGTCTGTCTTGGTGTCGGCCTGTTTCTCTGTGTTTGGGTCTCTGTCTGTATGGCTGGGTCTCTGTCTATGTTAAATTTATCTGTCATGAAGGATGACTTAAGTCTCAAAAGAGCCCTAAGGCCTACCTGCACAGCTGTCAATTGACTTTAAAAGATGAAAATCTTCGACCACTAAATAATCATAATCAAACTTTTGTTTCAATCTGAGACAAAACAAGTTGCCACAAAGCAACTAAACTCACAAAGTCAAGATGACTCTCTCTCTCTCTCTCTCTCTCTCTCTCTCTCTCTCTGTCTCTGCAGGTCAGCAAAACCTGTTTGACAGGAGATGATGGTAGCACAGAATATAAAGAGACATTTATGAATTAACAATTGTCATTTTATCACATATAGTATGCGTCTTCATATAAACCTTTAAACATACACATATTGCATTCCTCTCACCACATGAAACCCATCAGGAACCCAGAAGTGGCCCAGTCAATGATGGAGGAGACAAAGCAGGTCCTCAAAAGGGGACAGCTCCTTCGGCTCTCATATATAGGGTGGTCAACCTAAAAGAGACATGGAAACATATCTCTTTTTCTCTTTTGTGTGTTTCATCACAAATCAAGTATGAATGCATATAACATTATAAGACACATGACATACTCAACAAATCAGAGACGTCTCAGCAGCCAAAGGGTGGTGAAGTGGAGGAAGTAAGAGAGCAAGTCCTTAAAATGGACGGAGGGGGGAACAACTCCTCAGGCTCTCGAATGTCAAGTGGTGAACTGTGTCTGGGTGTCTGTCTAGCTGTCTGCCTGTCTGTGTACGTGGCTGCCTGTTTGTGTCAGTGTGTGTCTCTCTGTATGTTTGTTTGTCTTGGTGTCTGTTTGTCTCTGTCTATCTGTGTCCCGGTCTGTCTGTCTTTATGTCTGTCCATATGTCTTTGTCTACCTTTCTGTGTCTCGGCCTGTCTCTCTGGGTGTCTGCCTGTGTCTCTCTCTGTCTGGGTGTGTGTGTGTTTGAGTCTGTCTGACTTGGTGTCTGTCTGCGTATCTGTGTCTTTTTCGGGTGTCTTCCTGTATCTCTGTCAACCTGGCTGTCTATTTGTCTGTTTATCTAGGTGAGGATCTGTCTGTCTTGGTGTCTACCTGTCTGTGTCTTTCCTGGGAGTGTTTCTGTATCTTTGTCTTTCTGGGTGTGTGTCTGTGTCTCTGTCTGTCTGTCTGTCTGTCTGCCTGTGTCTCTGTCTGTAGCTTCTGCTGGAAGTCTTTCTCTATCTCTGTCTGTCTGGTGTGTCTTTCTGTCTGGCTGTCTGTCGCTGTGTATGTTTGATTGTGTGTTTATGTCTCTGTGTCCTTTAAAATGGACGGAGGGGGAACAACTCCTCAGGATCTCGCATGTCAAGTGGTGAACTGTGTCTGGGTTGTAATGGAAAATTTATATTACATGATTGCGTGATCTTTTATAACCATATATAGCCATGTTTTGATCTCAGTAATATTTCAAAAGGTTTTTAAATACAAAACGTTGCGCCTTATACTCTTGTTTGGTTTTACTCAGTACCTTGCATACATGGGAGGCAAAAATGTGTAGTATTGATTACCACAAACCCAAGCATATCCTTTCATCATACCCAGACCCGGTGTAGACCTTACTACCTTTACTCCACTTATGTTACCACCTGGTAGGATCAAATTTACCTTTGCAAACCTCGGATCTAGAATGAGAGCACCCCTCGGAGGCCTCCACTTTAGCACAAGAGGAATTGCCTAAAAACTGACCAGATGCACTAAAACCAGAAGTGGTGGTTGAGCGGTTCGCACATGTCTGATTTACCCCTCTGCAAATACCAAATGGCTGCGTCACCTTTTCTGATTTAGATCTAAGACTCTTATCTGTTGAAATATCAGGAAGTAGAAGGTCCTGATCACAAAACTGTAAGCAGACGGCAGAAATTGTAATACCTTTGATCTTTACCACGGCCTATGTTCATAATGCTCTGTCGGCATGCTGTTTGGTTTGACATCTCCAGTCCCCTACCTACTGCGGTCAGGTTATCTGCAACCGTGAGGAGACATCTGGTTAAGGCCTCAGATGCCGGCTCTGCATTAACTGGAATCACAGAATCTTGGTTTAATGCAGGGGGAAACAAATCATGGCACAGATCATGCATCTTCAGCAAAAATCTGCTGCAAAGGTGGAGAAACCTTTTGTGTACCAATCGGCCTGAATGACAGCACACATACCTGTTTTTGAGACATGATCCAACCATGTGAGAGTTTTGCAAAGCATGGATACAATTTCTTTGGCAGACACGGTTTGTCATCTGGTCCATACCACACACCCTCCTTCTGATAGCAGTTGTTCTGAATCCACAGCTTCTTCTCTGCTGGTGTAACAAAACTGCTGAGATCAGAAAGAGAAGCAACAGAATGTGACAATAGGGCGGTGGTTTCATGTTTGACATTAATGGGA
Organism: Nibea albiflora; assembly: GCA_014281875.1. NCBI lineage: Eukaryota > Metazoa > Chordata > Actinopteri > Sciaenidae > Nibea > Nibea albiflora. The sequence continues at coordinate 37,794 of JABGLX010000356.1, forward strand.
CGTCGAACCGCTTCTTTGGCAGCTGAATCTGCTCGAGCATTTCCTCTGGAAATCACATCCTCAGATGATGTATGTGCTGCACATTTACAGACAGAGATCTGTTTTGGAAGCAAAATAGCCTCTAACAAAGCAGATATCTTATCATGATCCAAAATTGGTTTGCCATCAGATTTTAGAAATTTTCTGTGTTTCCACAGGGCTCCAAAATCGTGAACGACACCAAAAGCATACCTTGAGTCGGTGTGTAGATGGTCACTGTTTTACCTTCTGCCAATTTGCATGCTTCTGTCAAGGCCACCAGCTCTGCTGCCTGTGCTGAGTAATGAGAAGGCAGAGGAGAAGATTGTACAACACCATGATCATCAACAACAGCATAACCAGTCTGGCATTGTCCTGTGTCTGGGTCTCTTGAAGCAGGCCAGGTCGTGGTGTACATATCTGTTGAACTTCAGCTTCACAGCTATGTGGCTCTCCATCGGTTGGGAGAGGCAAAAGAGTAGCTGGATTGCTGCTGCTACAGCTCTCAAACAATGAGGTAAAGCCTTAGCAACAGGATCAAGAGTGCATGAAAAAAAAGCAACAGGCTTTAACTGTGATCCATGTTTTTGTAACAGAACACTTGTCATACATCCCTCCTTTTCGTCCACATGCTGGACGAATGGTTTATCAGGGTTTGGAACCCCTAAAGTTGGAGCGGACTGTAGAGCTTTCTTCAAGTTGACAAAAGATGTCTCAGCCTCTGGTGTCCAGGTGAATTTGGAGGAGGCTGTGAGGCCCCTAGCATGTGTGGCATCTCTTAAAGGACGTTCAAGCACAGAGAAGTTAGGAATGAAATGTCTGCAATATGAACACATGGCCAAAAAAGACATAGCTTGTTTCTTTGTGAGTGGCTTAAGTGTGTTCACGATAGCAGATATGCGTTCCGGAGAGAGAGACTTGCCATTTGGGGTTAGCACGTGACCCAAAAAGGTGACCTTCTGCTGTACGAACTGTAGCTTACTCAGGCTAGCTTTGTGTCCTTCCCGACACAGATGTTGCAGTGTCCGTCTCACACTGCTCCTTAGTGGGAGAAGCAATATGTAGGTCATCAACATACTGTAAGAGAGCAGAGCCTTCAGAAAGAGACAATGTCGATAAGCTTCTGGACAAGGCTGCATTGTAGAGAGACGGAGAGGAGGTGAAGCCTTGACACATTCTAGTGAAAGTGTAACGTTTTCCATCAAACAGGAATGCAAACCAGAACTGCAAATCTGGCTGTCTGACTGTCTGTCTGTCTTGGTGTCGGCCTGTTTCTCTGTGTTTGGGTCTTGTCTGTATGCTGGGTCTCTGTCTATGTTAATTTATCTGTCATGAAGGATGACTTAAGTCTCAAAAGAGCCCTAAGGCCTACCTGCACAGCTGTCAATTGACTTTAAAAAGATGAAAATCTTCGACCACTAAATAATCATAATCAAACTTTTTGTTTCAATCTGAGACAAAACAAGTTGCCACAAAGCAACTAAACTCACAAAGTCAAGATGACTCTCTCTCTCTCTCTCTCTCTCTCTCTCTCTCTCTCTGTCTCTGCAGGTCAGCAAAACCTGTTTGACAGGAGATGATGGTAGCACAGAATATAAAGAGACATTTATGAATTAACAATTGTCATTTTATCACATATAGTATGCGTCTTCATATAAACCTTTAAACATACACATATTGCATTCCTCTCACCACATGAAACCCATCAGGAACCCAGAAGTGGCCCAGTCAATGATGGAGGAGACAAAGCAGGTCCTCAAAAGGGGACAGCTCCTTCGGCTCTCATATATAGGGTGGTCAACCTAAAGAGACATGGAAACATATCTCTTTTTCTCTTTTGTGTGTTTCATCACAAATCAAGTATGAATGCATATAACATTATAAGACACATGACATACTCAACAAATCAGAGACGTCTCAGCAGCCAAAGGGTGGTGAAGTGGAGGAAGTAAGAGAGCAAGTCCTTTAAAATGGACGGAGGGGGAACAACTCCTCAGGCTCTCGAATGTCAAGTGGTGAACTGTGTCTGGGTGTCTGTCTAGCTGTCTGCCTGTCTGTGTACGTGGCTGCCTGTTTGTGTCAGTGTGTGTCTCTCTGTATGTTTGTTTGTCTTGGTGTCTGTTTGTCTCTGTCTATCTGTGTCCCGGTCTGTCTGTCTTTATGTCTGTCCATATGTCTTTGTCTACCTTTCTGTGTCTCGGCCTGTCTCTCTGGGTGTCTGCCTGTGTCTCTCTCTGTCTGGGTGTGTGTGTGTTTGAGTCTGTCTGACTTGGTGTCTGTCTGCGTATCTGTGTCTTTTTCGGGTGTCTTCTGTATCTCTGTCAACCTGGCTGTCTATTTGTCTGTTTATCTAGGTGAGGATCTGTCTGTCTTGGTGTCTACCTGTCTGTGTCTTTCCTGGGAGTGTTTCTGTATCTTTGTCTTTCTGGGTGTGTGTCTGTGTCTCTGTCTGTCTGTCTGTCTGTCTGCCTGTGTCTCTGTCTGTAGCTTCTGCTGGAAGTCTTTCTCTATCTCTGTCTGTCTGGTGTGTCTTTCTGTCTGGCTGTCTGTCGCTGTGTATGTTTGATTGTGTGTTTATGTCTCTGTGTGACTGTCTGTCTGGGTGTCTCTATTTGGGTGTCTGTCGTCTGTGTGGGTATCTCTCTATTTGGGTGTCAATCTATCTGTCTGTCTGTCTTGGTGTTTGTCTATCTGTCTATGTTTTTTTCAGGTGTCTTTCTATATCCCTGTCTCTTCGTCTATCTGTCTGACTGTCTGTGTCTATGTCTGGGTGTCTGTTTGTGTCTCTGTCTATGTCTGGGTCTGGGTGGGTGTCTGTCTATGGGTCTGTCTTCCTGTGTTGTCTGTATTTCTGGATGTTTATCTGTCTGTCTTTTCCAGGTGTCTTTCTGTATCTCTGTTTGCCTCTCTGTGTCTATTTGCTTGGATGTCTGTCTCTGTCTGTGTGTCTATCTGCCTTTGTCTCAGTCTGTCTGGGTATCTCTCTATTTCGGTGTCTGTCTGTTTATCTGTCTGCCTGTGTCCCTGTATGTTTGTCTCTGTCTCTCTCTGTCTGTCTTGGTCTGCCTATCTGTATCTTCTTCTGGAAGTCTTTCTCCATCTCTTGTCTGTCTGGGTGTCTTTCTGTCCTGTGTCTCTCTCTCTGTCTGGGTGGGTGTCTGTATATCTGTCTGCCTGGGAATGTGTCTGTCCATCTGTCATTGGTCTATCTGCCTGTGTCTCTGTCTGTCTGGGTGTATGTTTGTCTGTCTGGGTGTCTCTATTTGGGTGTCTGTCTGTCTGTCTGTCTGTTTATCTCTCTATTTGGGTGTCTGTCTGTGTGGGTATCTCTCTATTTGGGTGTCTGTCTGTCTGTCTTGGTGTTTGTCTGTCTGTGTCTCTGTCTGCCTGTGTCTCTGTCTGTCTGTGTCTCTGTCTGTCTGGGTGTCTATCTGCCTGTCTGGGTGTCTCTATTGGGTGTCTGTCTGTCTGGGTATCTCTCTATTCGGGTACCTATCTATCTATATGTCAACCTGTCTGTCTTGGTGTTTGTCTTTCTGTCTATGGTTTTTTCAGGTGTCTTTCTATATCTCTGTTTCCTTGTCTGTCTGTCTGTCTGTCTGTCTGCCTGTCGGTCAGCATCTCCGTCTATCTGTCTGGCTCGCTCTCTATTTGGGTGTCTGACTGTCTGTCTGACTTTGTGTCTGTCTGTCTTGGTGTCGGCCTGTTTCTCTCTCTGTCTGTGTGTTTGGGTCTCTGTCTGTATGGCTTAGTGTCTGTCTATGTTAAATTTATCTGTCATGAATAACAGTGTGCTGATTAAAAAACTGTGAGAGTCAGAATATGTAGTTATCAACATTTACCAGTTCACCTTGTGGACCAGCAGCTCAGAAGACTAGACCGATTAAAAGGAGAAAGTGGGTCTCGGCAATGAGCATTGAGTGGGCAGAGTGGAAAGGATCACAACCACAGATAGGCTTTTTTCTGTTTGTTATATTGTATTGATACAGTTTTTTAAATAATGGAAAAATAATAATAATATTGCATACACAATGAGATGTGGATCACTAGAAAACAAAAAAACCAACAATAATAATAATAATAAACCTTTAAACATACACATATTGCATTCCTCTCACCACATGAAACCAAATGAATCGTGGAGGAAGTAAGAGAGCAAGTCCTTTAAAATGGACGGAGGGGGAACAACTCCTCAGGATCTCGCATGTCAAGTGGTGAACTGTGTCTGGGTTGTAATGGAAAATTTATATTACATGATTGCGTGATCTTTTATAACCATATATAGCCATGTTTGATCTCAGTAATATTTCAAAAGGTTTTAAGTACAAAACTGTTGTGCCTTATACTCTTGTTTGGTTTTACTCAGTACCTTGCACTTAGAAACATTTCTCTCATTTATGAAAGTTGTTTGTAGCAGTAGTTGTTTGACGTATAAACTTGACCTTGGTTCACATGGTCCAGCACAGCTTGTTAGTGAGGTTTGATAACGATGAGCACATTCCATTGTAGCTACAGTATCTACAACAGTTAGATAAGTAAATCATAATAAGTAACGAATACTCCCTAGAAGTGTATAAGAATCAGCGTGGGACTGCCCCACCCTGAACATTTTCTGCAGACTGTCTTGTGCATTTGTAGAACTGTTCCTCTTGCAAGAATAAAATGACAAAACCAGATTGTAAATGAAGTTGATCAGTTTCTCATTATGATGATGTGTTTTGAATCCTCGTGAATTGACACATTTGATGTTGTAGAGAAATTGAATTTTTCTATATATATTCTTTTGCTTATAGTATGATTTTTATAATCAAAAGGAGGGAAATGTAATGGAACATTTATATTACATGATTGCGTTAACTTTTATAACCATATATAGCCATGTTTGATCTCAGTAATATTTCAAAAGGTTTTTAAGTACAAAACGTTGCGCCTTATACTCTTGTTTGGTTTTACTCAGTACCTTGCATACATGGGAGGCAAAATGTGTAGTATTGATTACCACAAACCCAAGCATATCCTTTCATCATACCCAGACCCGGTGTAGACCTTACTACCTTTACTCCACTTATGTTACCACCTGGTAGGATCAAATTTACCTTTGCAAACCTCGGATCTAGAATGAAGAGCACCCTCGGAGGCCTCCACTTTAGCACAAGAGGAATTGCCTAAAAACTGACCAGATGCACTAAAACCAGAAGTGGTGGTTGAGCGGTTCGCACATGTCTGATTTACCCCTCTGCAAATACCAATGGCTGCGTCACCTTTTCTGATTTAGATCTAAGACTCTTATCTGTTGAAATATCAGGAAGTAGAAGGTCCTGATCACAAAACTGTAAGCAGACGGCAGAATTGTAATACCTTTGATCTTTACCACGGCCTATGTTCATAATGCTCTGTCGGCATGCTGTTTGTTTGACATCTCCAGTCCCCTACCTACTGCGGTCAGGTTATCTGCAACCGTGAGGAGACATCTGGTTAAGGCCTCAGATGCCGGCTCTGCATTAACTGGAATCACAGAATCTTGGTTTAATGCAGGGGGAAAACAATCATGGCACAGATCATGCAACTTCTGCAAAAATCTGCTGCAAAGGTGGAGAACCTTTTGTGTACCAATCGGCCTGAATGACAGCACACATACCTGTTTTTGAGACATGATCCAAACCATGTGAGAGTTTTGCAAAGCATGGATACAATTTCTTTGGCAGACACGGTTTGTCATCTGGTCCATACCACACACCCTCCTTCTGATAGCAGTTGTTCTGAATCCACACTTCTTCTCTGCTGGTGTAACAAAACTGCTGAGATCAGAAAGAGAAGCAACAGAATGTGACAATAGGGCGGTGGGTTTCATGTTTGACATTAATGGGACGTCGAACCGCTTCTTTGGCAGCTGAATCTGCTCGAGCATTTCCTCTGGAAATCACATCCTCAGATGATGTATGTGCTTGCACATTTACAGACAGAGATCTGTTTTGGAAGCAAAATAGCCTCTAACAAAGCAGATATCTTATCATGATCCAAAATTGGTTTGCCATCAGATTTTAGAAATTTTCTGTGTTTCCACAGGGCTCCAAAATCGTGAACGACACCAAAAGCATACCTTGAGTCGGTGTAGATGGTCACTGTTTTACCTTCTGCCAATTTGCATGCTTCTGTCAAGGCCACCAGCTCTGCTGCCTGTGCTGAGTAATGAGAAGGCAGAGGAGAAGATTGTACAACACCATGATCATCAACAACAGCATAACCAGTCTGGCATTGTCCTGTGTCTGGGTCTCTTGAAGCAGGCCAGGTCGTGGTGTACATATCTGTTGAACTTCAGCTTCACAGCTATGTGGCTCTCCATCGGTTGGGAGAGGCAAAAGAGTAGCTGGATTGCTGCTGCTACAGCTCTCAAACAATGAGGTAAAGCCTTAGCAACAGGATCAAGAGTGCATGAAAAAAAAAGCAACAGGCTTTAACTGTGATCCATGTTTTTGTAACAGAACACTTGTCATACATCCCTCCTTTTCGTCCACATGCTGGACGAATGGTTTATCAGGTTTGGAACCCCTAAAGTTGGAGCGGACTGTAGAGCTTTCTTCAAGTTGACAAAAGATGTCTCAGCCTCTGGTGTCCAGGTGAATTTGGAGGAGGCTGTGAGGCCCCTAGCATGTGTGGCATCTCTTAAAGGACGTTCAAGCACAGAGAAGTTAGGAATGAAATGTCTGCAATATGAACCATGGCCAAAAAGACATAGCTTGTTTCTTTGTGAGTGGCTTAAGTGTGTTCACGATAGCAGATATGCGTTCCGGAGAGAGAGACTTGCCGTTTGGGGTTAGCACGTGACCCAAAAAGGTGACCTTCTGCTGTACGAACTGTAGCTTACTCAGGCTAGCTTTGTGTCCTTCCCGACACAGATGTTGCAGTGTCCGTCTCACACTGCTCCTTAGTGGGAGAAGCAATATGTAGGTCATCAACATACTGTAAGAGAGCAGAGCCTTCAGAAAGAGACAATGTCGATAAGCTTCTGGACAAGGCTGCATTGTAGAGAGACGGAGAGGAGGTGAAGCCTTGACACATTCTAGTGAAAGTGTAACGTTTTCCATCAAACAGGAATGCAAACCAGAACTGCAAATCTGGCTGTCTGACTGTCTGTCTGTCTTGGTGTCGGCCTGTTTCTCTGTGTTTGGGTCTCTGTCTGTATGGCTGGGTCTCTGTCTATGTTAAATTTATCTGTCATGAAGGATGACTTAAGTCTCAAAAGAGCCCTAAGGCCTACCTGCACAGCTGTCAATTGACTTTAAAAGATGAAAATCTTCGACCACTAAATAATCATAATCAAACTTTTTGTTTCAATCTGAGACAAAACAAGTTGCCACAAAGCAACTAAACTCACAAAGTCAAGATGACTCCTCTCTCTCTCTCTCTCTCTCTCTCTCTCTCTGTCTCTGCAGGTCAGCAAACCTGTTTGACAGGAGATGATGGTAGCACAGAATATAAAGAGACATTTATGAATTAACAATTGTCATTTATCACATATAGTATGCGTCTTCATATAAACCCTTTAAACATACACATATTGCATTCCTCTCACCACATGAAACCCATCAGGAACCCAGAAGTGGCCCAGTCAATGATGGAGGAGACAAAGCAGGTCCTCAAAAGGGGACAGCTCCTTCGGCTCTCATATATAGGGTGGGTCAACCTAAAAGAGACATGGAAACATATCTCTTTTTCTCTTTTGTGTGTTTCATCACAAATCAAGTATGAATGCATATAACATTATAAGACACATGACATACTCAACAAATCAGAGACGTCTCAGCAGCCAAAGGGTGTGAAGTGGAGGAAGTAAGAGAGCAAGTCCTTTAAAATGGACGGAGGGGGGAACAACTCCTCAGGCTCTCGAATGTCAAGTGGTGAACTGTGTCTGGGTGTCTGTCTAGCTGTCTGCCTGTCTGTGTACGTGGCTGCCTGTTTGTGTCAGTGTGTGTCTCTCTGTATGTTTGTTTGTCTTGGTGTCTGTTTGTCTCTGTCTATCTGTGTCCCGGTCTGTCTGTCTTTATGTCTGTCCATATGTCTTTGTCTACCTTTCTGTGTCTCGGCCTGTCTCTCTGGGTGTCTGCCTGTGTCTCTCTCTGTCTGGGTGTGTGTGTGTTTGAGTCTGTCTGACTTGGTGTCTGTCTGCGTATCTGTGTCTTTTTTCGGGTGTCTTCCTGTATCTCTGTCAACCTGGCTGTCTATTTGTCTGTTTATCTAGGTGAGGATCTGTCTGTCTGGTGTCTACCTGTCTGTGTCTTTCCTGGGAGTGTTTCTGTATCTTTGTCTTTCTGGGTGTGTGTCTGTGTCTCTGTCTGTCTGTCTGTCTGCCTGTGTCTCTGTCTGTAGCTTCTGCTGGAAGTCTTTCTCTATCTCTGTCTGTCTGGTTGTGGTCTTTCTGTCTGGCTGTCTGTCGCTGTGTATGTTTGATTGTGTGTTTATGTCTCTGTGTGACTGTCTGTCTGGGTGTCTCTATTTGGGTGTCTGTCGTCTGTGTGGGTATCTCTCTATTTGGGTGTCTATCTATCTGTCTGTCTGTCTTGGTGTTTGTCTATCTGTCTATGTTTTTTTCAGGTGTCTTTCTATATCCCTGTCTCTTCGTCTATCTGTCTGACTGTCTGTGTCCTATGTCTGGGGTGTCTGTTTGTGTCTCTGTCTATGTCTGGGTCTGGGTGGGTTGTCTGTCTATGGGTCTGTCTTCCTGTGTTGTCTGTATTTCTGATGTTTATCTGTCTGTCTTTTCCAGGTGTCTTTCTGTATCTCTGTTTGCCTATCTGGCTGTCTCTGTCTGTCTGGGTGTCCTGTCTCCGTCAATGTTTGGGTGTGTGTTTAGGTCTCTGTGACTGTATGTCTGGGTGTCTGTTTCCGTCTATGTTTATGTCTCTGTGTGACTGTCTTTCTGTGTATTTGTCTGTGTCTCTGTCTGTCTAGGTGTATGTCTGTGTCCATCTGTTTGGGTGTCTTTCTGTGTCTCTGTCTGGATGTCTGACTCTGTTCTGGTCTGTTTGTCTGTGCTCTATCTGGGGGTCTGTTTACTTGGGTGTCTCTCTGTGTCTATTTGCTTGGATGTCTGTCCTCTGTCTGTGTGTCTATCTGCCTTTGTCTCAGTCTGTCTGGGTATCTCTCTATTTCGGGTGTCTGTCTGTTTTATCTGTCTGCCTTGTCCCTGTATTGTTGTCCTCTGTCTCTCTCTGTCTGTCTTGGTCTGCCTATCTGTATCTTCTTCTGGAAGTCTTCTCCATCTCTTGTCTGTCTGGGTGTCTTTCTGTCCTGTGTCTCTCTCCTGTCTGGGTGGGTGTCTGTATATCTGTCTGCCTGGGAATGTGTCTGTCCATCTGTCATTGGTCTATCTGCCTGTGTCTCTGTCCTGTCTGTGTGTCTCTGTCTGTCTATCTGCCTGTGTCTCTGTCTGCTGGGTGGAGGTTTGTCTGTCTGGGTGTCTCTATTTGGGTGTCTGTCTGTCTGTCTGTCTGTTTATCTCTCTATTTGGGTGTCTGTCTGTGTTGGGTATCTCTCTATTTGGGTGTCTGTCTGTTGTGGGTATCTCTCTATTTGGGTGTCTGTCTGTCTGTCTTGTGTTTGTCTGTCTGTGTCTGTCTGCCTGTGTCTCTGTCTGTCTGTGTCTCTGTCTGTTCTGGGTGTCTATCTGCCTGTCTGGGTGTCTCTATTTGGGTGTCTGTCTGTCTGGGTATCTCTCTATTCGGGGTACCTATCTATCTATATGTCAACCTGTCTGTCTTGGTGTTTGTCTTTCTGTCTATGGTTTTTTCAGGTGTCTTTCTATATCTCTGTTTCCTTGTCTGTCTGTCTGTCTGTCTGTCTGCCTGTCGGTCAGCATTCTCCCGTCTATCTGTCTGGCTCGCTCTCTATTTGGGTGTCTGACTGTCTGTCTGACTTTGTGTCTGTCTGTCTTGGTGTCGGCCTGTTCTCTCTCTGTCTGTGTGTTGGGGTCTCTGTCTGTATGCTTAGTGTCTGTCTATGTTAAATTTATCTGTCATGAATAACAGTGTGCTGATTAAAAAACTGTGAGAGTCAGAATATGTAGTTATCAACATTTACCAGTTCACCTTGTGGACCAGCAGCTCAGAAGACTAGACCGATTAAAAGGAGAGAAAGTGGGTCTCGGCAATGAGCATTGAGTGGGCAGAGTGGAAAGGATCACAACCACAGATAGGCTTTTTCTGTTTGTTATATTGTATTGATACAGTTTTTTAAATAATGGAAAAATAATAATAATATTGCATACACAATGAGATGTGGATCACTAGAAAAACAAAAAAACCAACAATAATAATAATAATAAACCTTTAAACATACACATATTGCATTCCTCTCACCACATGAAACCAAATGAATCGTGGAGGAAGTAAGAGAGCAAGTCCTTTAAAATGGACGGAGGGGGAACAACTCCTCAGGATCTCGCATGTCAAGTGGTGAACTGTGTCTGGGTTGTAATGGAAATTTATATTACATGATTGCGTGATCTTTTATAACCATATATAGCCATGTTTTGATCTCAGTAATATTTCAAAAGGTTTTAAGTACAAAACGTTGTGCCTTATACTCTTGTTTGGTTTTACTCAGTACCTTGCACTTAGAAACATTTCTCTCATTTATGAAAGTTGTTTGTAGCAGTAGTTGTTTGACGTATAAACTTGACCTTGGTTCACACGGTCCAGCACAGCTTGTTAGTGAGGTTTGATAACGATGAGCACATTCCATTGTAGCTACAGTATCTACAACAGTTAGATAAGTAAATCATAATAAGTAACGAATACTCCCTAGAAGTGTATAAGAATCAGCGTGGGACTGCCCCACCCTGAACATTTTCTGCAGACTGTCTTGTGCATTTGTAGAACTGTTCCTCTTGCAAGAATAAAATGACAAAAACCAGATTGTAAATGAAGTTGATCAGTTTCTCATTATGATGATGTGTTTTGAATCCTCGTGAATTGACACATTTGATGTTGTAGAGAAATTGAATTTTTCTATATATATTCTTTGCTTATAGTATGATTTTTATAATCAAAAGGAGGGAAATGTAATGGAACATTTATATTACATGATTGCGTTAACTTTTATAACCATATATAGCCATGTTTGATCTCAGTAATATTTCAAAAGGTTTTTAAGTACAAAACGTTGCGCCTTATACTCTTGTTTGGTTTTACTCAGTACCTTGCATACATGGGAGGCAAAAATGTGTAGTATTGATTACCACAAACCCAAGCATATCCTTTCATCATACCCAGACCCGGTGTAGACCTTACTACCTTTACTCCACTTATGTTACCACCTGGTAGGATCAAATTTACCTTTGCAAACCTCGGATCTAGAATGAGAGCACCCCTCGGAGGCCTCCACTTTAGCACAAGAGGAATTGCCTAAAAACTGACCAGATGCACTAAAACCAGAAGTGGTGGTTGAGCGGTTCGCACATGTCTGATTTACCCCTTCTGCAAATACCAAATGGCTGCGTCACCTTTTCTGATTTAGATCTAAGACTCTTATCTGTTGAAATATCAGGAAGTAGAAGGTCCTGATCACAAAACTGTAAGCAGACGGCAGAATTGTAATACCTTTGATCTTTACCACGGCCTATGTTCATAATGCTCTGTCGGCATGCTGTTTGGTTTGACATCTCCAGTCCCCTACCTACTGCGGTCAGGTTATCTGCAACCGTGAGGAGACATCTGGTTAAGGCCTCAGATGCCGGCTCTGCATTAACTGGAATCACAGAATCTTGGTTTAATGCAGGGGGGAAAACAAATCATGGCACAGATCATGCAACTTCTGCAAAAATCTGCTGCAAAGGTGGAGAAACCTTTTGTGTACCAATCGGCCTGAATGACAGCACACATACCTGTTTTGAGACATGATCCAAACCATGTGAGAGTTTTGCAAAGCATGGATACAATTTCTTTGGCAGACACGGTTTGTCATCTGGTCCATACCACACACCCTCCTTCTGATAGCAGTTGTTCTGAATCCACAAGCTTCTTCTCTGCTGGTGTAACAAAACTGCTGAGATCAGAAAGAGAAGCAACAGAATGTGACAATAGGGCGGTGGTTTCATGTTGACATTAATGGGACGTTCGAACCGCTACTTTGGCAGCTGAATCTGCCTCGAGCATTTCCTCTGGAAATCACATCCTCAGATGATGTATGTGCTGCACATTTACAGACAGAGATCTGTTTTGGAAGCAAAATAGCCTCTAACAAAGCAGATATCTTATCATGATCCAAAATTGGTTTGCCATCAGATTTTAGAATTTTCTGTGTTTCCACAGGGCTCCCAAAATCGTGAACGACACCAAAAGCATACCTTGAGTCGGTTGTAGATGGTCACTGTTTTACCTTATGCCAATTTGCATGCTTCTGTCAAGGCCACAGCTCTGCTGCCTGTGCTGAGTAATGAGAAGGCAGAGGAGAAGATTGTACAACACCATGATCATCAACAACAGCATAACCAGTCTGGCATTGTCCTGTGTCTGGGTCTCTTGAAGCAGGCAGGTCGTGGTGTACATATCTGTTGTTGAACTTCAGCTTCACAGCTATGTGGCTCTCCATCGGTTGGGAGAGGCAAAAGAGTAGCTGGATTGCTGCTGCTACAGCTCTCAAACAATGAGGTAAAGCCTTAGCAACAGGATCAAGAGTGCATGAAAAAAAAGCAACAGGCTTTAACTGTGATCCATGTTTTTGTAACAGAACACTTGTCATACATCCCTCCTTTCGTCCACATGCTGGACGAATGGTTTATCAGGGTTTAGAACCCCTAAAGTTGGAGCGGACTGTAGAGCTTTCTTCAAGTTGACAAAAGATGTCGCAGCTCCTTGGTGTCCAGGTGAATTTTGGAGGAGGCTGTGAGGCCCCTAGCATGTGTGGCATCTCTTAAAGGACGTTCAAGCACAGAGAAGTTAGGAATGAAATGTCTGCCAATATGAACACATGGCCAAAAAAGACTAGCTTGTTTCGTTTGTGAGTGGCTTAAGTGTGTTCACGATAGCAGATATGCGTTCCGGAGAGAGAGACTTGCCGTTTGGGTTAGCACGTGACCCAAAAAGGTGACCTTTGCTGTACGAACTGTAGCTTACTCAGGCTAGCTTTGTGTCCTTCCCGACCACAGAGGTTGCAGTGTCCGTCTCACACTGCTCCTTAGTGGGAGAAAGCAATATGTAGGTCATCAACATACTGTAAGAGAGCAGAGCCTTCCAGAAAGAGACAATGTCGATAAGCTTCTGGACAAGGCTGCATTGTAGAGAGACGGAGAGGAGGTGAAGCCTTGACACATTCTAGTGAAAGTGTAACGTTTTCCACATCAAACAGGAATGCAAACCAGAACTGCAAATCTGGTCTGTCTGACTGTCTGTCGTGTCTTTGGTGTCTGCCTGTTTCTCTGTGTTTGGGTCTCTGTCTGTATGGCTGGGTCTTGTCTATGTTAAATTTATCTGTCATGAAGGATGACTTAAGTCTCAAAAGAGCCCTAAGGCCTACCTGCACCAGCTGTCAATTGACTTTTAAAAGATGAAAATCTTCGACCACTAAATAATCATAATCAAAACTTTTTGTTTCAATCTGAGACACAACAAGTTGCCACAAAGCAACTAAACTCACAAAGTCAAGATGACTCTCTCTCTCTCTCTCTCTCTCTCTCTGTCTCTCTGTCTCTGCAGGTCAGCAAAACTGTTTGACAGGAGATGATGGTAGCACAGAATATAAAGAGACATTTATGAATTAACAATTGTCATTTTATCACATATAGTATGCGTCTTCATATAAACCTTTAAACATACACATATTGCATTCCTCTCACCACATGAAACCCATCAGGAACCCAGAAGTGGCCCAGTCAATGATGGAGGAGACAAAGCAGGTCCTCAAAAGGGGACAGCTCCTCGGCTCTCATATATAGGGTGGTCAACCTAAAAGAGACATGGAAACATATCTCTTTTTCTCTTTTGTGTGTTTCATCACAAATCAAGTATGAATGCATATAACATTATAAGACACATGACATACTCAACAAATCAGAGACGTCTCAGCAGCCAAAGGGTGGTGAAGTGGAGGAAGTAAGAGAGCAAGTCCTTTAAAATGGACGGAGGGGGAACAACTCCTCAGGCTCTCGAATGTCAAGTGGTGAACTGTGTCTGGGTGTCTGTCTAGCTGTCTGCCTGTCTGTGTACGTGGCTGCCTGTTTGTGTCAGTGTGTGTCTCTCTGTATGTTTGTTGTTGTCTTGGTGTCTGTTTGTCTCTGTCTATCTGTGTCCCGGTCTGTCTGTCTTTATGTCTGTCCATATGTCTTTGTCTACCTTTCTGTGTCTCGGCCTGTCTCTCTGGGTGTCTGCCTGTGTCTCTCTCTGTCTGGGTGTGTGTGTGTTTGAGTCTGTCTGACTTGGTGTCTGTCTGCGTATCTGTGTCTTTTTCGGGTGTCTTCCTGTATCTCTGTCAACCTGGCTGTCTATTTGTCTGTTTATCTAGGTGAGGATCTGTCTGTCTTGGTGTCTACCTGTCTGTGTCTTTCCTGGGAGTGTTTCTGTATCTTGTCTTTCTGGGTGTGTGTCTGTGTCTCTGTCTGTCTGTCTGTCTGTCTGCCTGTGTCTCTGTCTGTAGCTTCTGCTGGAAGTCTTCTCTATCTCTGTCTGTCTGGTGTGTCTTTCTGTCTGGCTGTCTGTCGCTGTGTGTAGGTTTGATTGTGTGTTTATGTCTCTGTGTGACTGTCTGTCTGGGTGTCTCTATTGGGTGTCTGTCGTCTGTGGGTGGATCTCTCTATTTGGGTGTTGTCTATCTGTCTGTCTGTCTTGGTGTTTGTCTATCTGTCTATTTTTTTCAGGTGTCTTTCTATATCCCTGTCTCTTCGTCTATCTGTCTGACTGTCTGTGTCTATGTCTGGGTGTCTGTTGTGTCTCTGTCTATGTCTGGGTCTGGGTGGGTGTCTGTCTATGGGTCTGTCTTCCTGGTTGTCTGATTTCTGGATGTTTATCTGTCGTCTTTTCCAGGGTCTTTCTGTATCTCGGTTTGCCTATCTG
>JABGLX010000100.1:0-25000 GCA_014281875.1 Nibea albiflora
TGTGTGTCACTAACATAAATGTGTGTGTCTGCAGTCTCACCTGTTCGTGCTCCAGCTGGTCCACCGTCCCTCGGTGCGCTCGGTGCTGCAGGGTCTGATGAAGAAGAGGCTGCTGCCTGCAGAGCACTGCGTCACCAAGAGTGAGTCGCTCGTCTTCGCCGCTCGTTAAGCACGCCGCTCGTTAAGCACGCCGCTCGTTAAGCACACTGCTCGTTAGGCGTCTCACCTTCTCCTTCTCTCTCTCAGTAAAGAGGAACTTCAGCAGCGGTTCGATTCCCGGGACGCCCGGGCTAAACGGAGAGGACGGCGTGGAGCAGACGGCCATCAGAGTGTCGTTAAAGTGTCCCATCACTTTCCGCCGCATCCAGCTGCCGGCCAGAGGTCACGACTGCAGACACATACAGGTGAGCGCCCCGGCCAATCAGAGCACCGCATGCACTGTGACGTCACCACATAAAGTGCCAGCTTTCCAATGACACTAAACGCACCACGCCTGGTTAGAGCGGCGAGTGCTACTTCAAGGACAAACAGAAAATCCAGCGTCAGGCTGCTTCCTGTGGTGACGGCTGAGGCTGAGCTCTGTCGCCACCTGGTGGATGTGTTATGATCATGATGGTCACATGACTCTGTCTGCCTGCAGTGCTTCGACCTGGAGTCGTACCTGCAGCTCAACTGTGAGAGAGGAACGTGGAGATGCCCCGTGTGCAAGTATGTCTCACACACACACACACACACACACACACACACACTACTACACACACTCCTTATGTCCTCTATAACCTGTGTGTGTGTGTGTGTGTGTGTGCAGTAAAACAGCTCTGTTGGAAGGTCTGGAGGTCGATCAGTACATGCTGGGAATCCTCATCTACGTTCAGAAGTAAGTGAACTTCATCAAACACCAACCAGACACTGTCCAAGACAAGTCCCTACACATCTGACCTGCTCCTCCTCCTCCTCCTCCTCCTCCTCTCCCTCTTCTTCTTCTTCTTCTTCTTCTTCTTCTCCTTCTCCTTCTCCTCCTCCTCCTCCCTCTTCCTCCCTCCCCCCTCTTCTTCTCCTTCTCCTTCTACTTCTTCTCCTTCTCCTCCTCCTCCTCCTCCTCCTCCTCCTCCTCCTCCTCCTCCTCCTTCTTCTTCTCCTTCTCTTTCTCCTCCTCCTCCTCCCTCTTCCTCCCTCCCCCCTCTTCTCCTTCTCTTTCTCCTCCTCCTCCTCCCTCTTCCTCCCTCCCCCCTCTTCTTCTTCTTCTTCTTCTTCTTCTCCTCCTCCTTCTCCTTCTCCTCCTCCTCCTCCTCCTCCTCCTCCTCCTCAGTTCGGAGTACGAGGAGATCACCATCGACCCGGTGTGCAGCTGGAAGCCGGTCCCGGTGAAGCCGGACCTCCATGTGAAGGAGGAGTCAGACGGCCCGGTGTTGAAGCGCTGCCGGACGCTCAGCCCGAGTCACATGGTCCTCCCCAGCGTCATGGAGATGATTGCATCACTCGGCCCCGCCCCTTCCTCTGCAGCCTCCTCCTCCCCGATGCCCTACCCCTCCCTGCCTGCAGGGGGCGGCAACAACAGCAGCAACACACCTGACTACCCCGGACCAGGTATGCAGGGGGCGTGGTCTAACACGTGGGAGTGGTCTGTGCGTGATGGGTGTGGTCTCTAACGTGTGGGCGTGGTCTCCTCCTCAGCTCCGTCCTATCCCGCCCAGTCAGCTGGTTTCTCGGACTTCAGTGGACCGGGTACTCCGGGCGTCGGGGGGGACTTCTCCTCCCCCGGCCCCCCCCCCCTCTCCTACCAGTCGGAGCTCTCCAGCGCCCTCCTCACCCCCGACAAACCCCCGTCTCACCCGCTGGCTGGACAGGTAACACACCTTCATCATCTTCATAGTCAGCTCCTCCCCTCTCGCTTCCTTTCCTCTCCTCTGTTGACTCCTCTCTCCTTCCTCTCTCCCTCAGATGTCAGTCTCGGGCCGTCTGGACTCCACTTCCCATGGTGCTCCTCTCTCCCAGCAGCAGCAGTCACAGGGTCTCCACGGCAACTCCCAACTCGGGGGCAGCAACCAGATGATGCAGCGTAGCAACCAGAATCCCCGTCTCCAAGGCGACGGCTCCTTCGGACTCGGCGGGCCTGCAGAGGTTCCAGAACCGTCTCTGGATGTGAGTACAACCAGACCAGAACCAGACCAGAACCCCGGTCAGGGGGTCGAGGCAGGATCTGATGGTGCTCATTAATATTCACTCATTAATTATTCATGAATCTGTCTCTCCTCAGTTGCTCCCTGAGTTGACCAACCCGGACGAGCTGCTGTCGTACCTCGGACCTCCGGACCTCCCGAACAACAACAACAACGACGACCTGCTGTCGCTGTTCGAGAACAACTAAACACACACACACACACACACACCTCCAGAACAGAACCAGAACTTTACTGTAACATATGAACTGTGTCCGCTCGCTGACAGGACGGAGCGGGAACGTTTGAAGTCTGAAGCTTTGATGTGACGATGACGTAACTTTGTTTTTTATTCTGTGTTCATGCTTCATTCCCGTCAACACGACCAGACCGAGCCCTCTGCTCCTCCAGAACCAGAACCTTTTTGATCTAGAGCCAACGTTTCCACTCAGCCGCCTGCGACATGAACAACGTTTTTATCAGGGCAAACAGAACCAAACAGAACCATCTCATCCTGATGGCTGTCGTGACTTCCTGTCATCACTCCTGGTTCTTGCGGCTGAGTGTGAAAGTTCTGGTTCTGGATCTGAGTTTTATCAGGCAGAAAAAAGTCCAAAGGGGCCAAAAAGTTCTGGGCTGGTGACAGAACTGTTTTTGTAGCGGTGTGTGGAGCTCCACGACACCGGGCCGGGTCCATCCTCGTCCTCATGGTCATTCTGTATGTTGTAAAGTCTGAATAAAGTGAACATGACGACGACCTTTGTAATTTAATAAACACACTGGAAAGACACACAGAACACGCGTGTGCTGCTTTAACCATGACGTCTCCATGACGACCCGCAGACTGTCTAAAACCTGGACGTAGTCTCTGTGACGTCCCCGCAGACTGTCTAAAACCTGGACGTAGTCTCTGTGACGTCCCCGCAGACTGTCTAAAACCTGGACGTAGTCTCTGTGACGTCCCCGCAGACTGTCTAAAACCTGGACGTAGTCTCTGTGACGTCCCCGCAGACTGTCTAAAACCTGGACGTAGTCTCTGTGACGTCCCCGCAGACTGTCTAAAACCTGGACGTAGTCTCTGTAACGACCCGCAGACTGTCTAAAACCTGGACGTAGTCTCTGTGACGTCCCCGCAGACTGTCTAAAACCTGGACGTAGTCTCTGTGACGTCCCCGCAGACTGTCTAAAACCTGGACGTAGTCTCTGTAACGACCCGCAGACTGTCTAAAACCTGGACGTAGTCTCTGTGACGTCCCCGCAGACTGTCTAAAACCTGGACGTAGTCTCCATGACGACCCGCAGACTGTCTAAAACCTGGACGTAGTCTCTGTGACGTCTTAGCATGACTAACTAACTCAGTGAGTCTGATCTTCAGGTTTGGACTCGTCTCGTCTGAACATGTTTGTGTTGGAAACATTTCGGGGGGTTGAGTTGGCCTTCATGGTGCTAGCATGCGGCACCGTCTGTGAGCATCAACCGGAGGTCATCAAAGGTCATCAAAGGTCACCGATCAATACAAACCCCCGCCAACATCACCCGCCACCTCAAAGTCCACGAGGAGGGCCGACATCTAGGTCTGGATCAGGTCAGTCAAAGAAGAAGAAGATGGCACGCCAACGCAGGAAAATCAGTGACAAAGAGAAAGTTTGTAAAATAAATAATAAAGGTGGTGACCGTGTCTGCCTCCTGAACCCAGAAAGGTAGTTTGTTCCACAGAAGAGGAGCTTGATAGCTGAAAGCTCTGGCTCCCTGTCTACTTTTGGAAACTATAGGAACCACAAGGAACCCAGCATGCTGAGAGCGCAGTGTTCTAGAGGGGTAGTAAGGTACTATGAGTTCTTTTAGATATGATGGTGCCTGGCCATGAAGAGCTTTGTATGTAAGGAGAAGAACTTTAAATTCTATTCTAGATTTAACAGGTAGCCAATGCAAGGAAGCCAAAATGGGAGAGATGTGACCTCTGATCTTGGTTCCTGTCAGAACTCGTGCAGCAGCATTCTGAATTAGCTGCAAGGTCCTCAGAGACTTATTGGAGCAGCCTGATAATAAAGAGTTACAGTAGTCCAGCCTAGAAGGAACAAAATGCATGGACTAGTTTTTCTGCATCCGCTTGGGACAGGATGCGTCTGATTTTGGTAATGTTGCGTAAGTGGAAGAATGCAGTCCCTTTGAAATTAGTTTTATGTGACATTAAAGGCCAAATCCTGATCAAAAATGACTCCCAAGATCTTTACGGTGGAGCTGGAGGCCAGATGATCCCGTCTAGGTAGCCAAGTCTCGGACAAGAGTTTCTGAGGTGTTTGGGTCCAATTATAGAACTTCAGTTTTATCCGAGTTCAACATCAGAAAAATTGTAGGTCATCCAACTTTTTATATCCCTAAGGCACGCTTGCAGTTTAGTTAACTGATTGGTTTCATCAGGCTTGATCGATAAATATAATTGGGTGTCGTCAGCATAACAATGGAAATGAATAGAGTGATTCCTAATAATGTTCCCTAGAGGAAGCATATATAGACTGAATAGAAGTGGCCCTAGTACTGAACCTTGTGGTACTCCATGGCAGACTTTGGTATGCATGGAGGATTCATCATTGACGTGGACAAACTGAGTTCGAGCTAAGAAATATGACCTAACCAGCCTCAGGGCGGTTCCTTTGATGCCAATCTGATGTTCCAGTCTCTGTAAAAGAATTTGATGGTCTATGGTGTCAAATGCAGCACTAAGATCTAACAGGACAAGTACAGAGATGAGTCCTTTGTCTGATGCCATTAGGAGGTCATCTGTGACTTTGACTAGTGCGGTCTCTGTGCTATGATGGACTCTAAATCCTGACTGAAAATCCTCAAATAAACTGTTCTTATGTCACACAGCTGATTAGCTACAGCTTTCTCAAGTAGCTTAGAAAGAAAGGGAAGGTTTGATATCGGTCTGTGATTGGCTAAGACCTCTGGATCTAGAGTGGGCTTTTTAAGAAGAGGTTTAATTACAGCTACTTTAAAGGACTGTGGTACATATCCTGATAATAAAGACAGATTAATCATATCCAGTAAAGAAGGGCTGACTAAAGGTAAAATATCCTTGAGCAGCCTGGTTGGGATGGGGTCTAGGAGACAGGTTGACGACTTGGATGAAGAAATTATTGAAGTTATTTGATGAAGGTCGATGAGAGAAAAACAGATCAGTGCCCGTCGAAGGAAAGGCATGATGTATTTTGTCTCTAATATCTCTAATTATCCATCATAAAGTCTGTAAGTCACCTCGGTACTGTAACGTTACTCCTTGTTGGTCTCAGAGTCCGTGCTCCAACCCGGTTCTGTTAGCATGCTAATGGCATATTCAATTAGCAGCAGTATTTCCTGCTTTCTTTTAGTGGCCATTTTAATCAGCTGGTCCGTTTGGACCGAGCACGCCGCAGTGACAGAGACCAGAACTGATTTTTGTACCGGGCTGTAAACGTGTTTCAACATGGGGACTTATGGAGACTGACCCAAGTGGACGTTTGAGGAACTGCAGTTTTTGTTGTTTTTTGGCACTTCCTGTGTTGGCTTCATGGAGGTTGCTGATTGGTTCAAACACTTTCAGGGGGATAAAAACTTGTTCAGCTTCCCGCTCTTTGACGGCACCGTTAACGAGCCGTTCATTCGGTTCATGGCGTGAACTCTCCTCGTGAACTTCATGGACACCGGGACAGACCGCGCCCTGACCGCGTGACCGCGCACCCCCCTTCTCAAAACAAGAACGCGCGCGGACTGCGGGACCCTCCGCGTGCACTGCACGTATTGGACGCCCGAGCTGTCAATGATCCGCGGCGCGCGCGGCTCCGGAACTCGTGAATTGGCTGGCTGGCCCGGGCCGTGACTCCGTCCGAGCTGCGCCGCAGCGGTCCACTCTGATGTACCGTTACGTCTGTCTGCCCATGTAGGGGCCTGGGAAAAAAATCGCGGTTCGGCTGTTCTGGCTGCTGATTCGACAACGCAGCTGCCAATCAAATGCCCGAACGTTACCGACTGGCTGGTTGTGATTCGATGCCGCCCACCGGCGTGTTATATAAACTTAGACGGCATGCCTCCATCTTTTTCGGATCCTTGTGGCCACCCGCGTCCTCTCACGGAGACCCGCTCACACACCGCTCCAGTTCAGCCTGCTGAAAATGGCCAACCCTAAAGTGTACTTCGACATCACCGCTGGCGGCGCTCCGCTCGGCCGGATTGTGATGGAGGTAAACCCGTCTGTGCGATTCATTGTGTATCCAAAACGAGCCGGTTCACGTTACCGTGCGGCTGGCCGGTCAGACCCGGTCCCGGCCCGCTTCGTGTCTCTGTGGACGGTTCGTTCCCGGAGGGCTGCGGGTCGGTTAACCACCGGCTGTCGGTGCTGGCCGTGCTTTGGTTTTAGCCTACCGGAGCTAACGTTAGCCGAGCTGTCACGGACTCGATTGTCTTGAATGAACCGTGTGCACGTGTGTGTGGCTGGCTGCCAGCGCCGCGCGGGGCTAGCTAACGGGACCGGATAACGGTCCTCCACGCCGTTAACGGCGCTCCGGTGTAGGTTTATTTAAGCGCAGGCGTGGAGGACGGTGTAATTCACAGTTTGAGTGTCACGGCTGGTTTTTACCGAGTTAATGCTCGTTAAACTTTAACAAAATGGAGACGTTAGCTCCGTGCGGAGCCTCACTGTCACTCGGTGTAGTTACGCCGAGGCCCGTTAAGCCGCCGGCGGTTCGTCATGTTGGAGCCGTAAAATGGGGCGCTCAGTCCGGGCAGTAGTTTTCCATCACCAGCTAGTGTTAGAGGCTAATGCTAATGCTAACAGTACGTTCAGTCACGCTCGGCTAGCTGCGCAGTGTGCAGTGCGCAGCTCGCGCTGTTCTTTGTGTTGCAGCGGCCTTCGGCTGAGCCCGGGAAACCTCCGTCCTGCGCCGGCAGCGGCCCGCCGCGCACCGGCTGTAATCACGAACATAACACCGGGTGACTGTTGTTTTTTGGCCATCGTCCGAAGTGTGACTAAATTAATGACTAAATGTTAGCCCCCGAGGCTAACTGCGCCGGCTCCTGTGTGCCGAGCAGTTCTGGAAAGTTCCACCGGGGTGGGGGGGGCTAACTGCGTGACTCCTGAAACAATGCGGATGTTCGGCTAACGCGGCTAACGCGGCTAACGCTGCCCGGTGAGCAGTAACGTTACGTAACGACGGGCCGCCTGAATCTAACGCTGTTAGCGCTAACACGGCCATTTTGTGCCCGGTCCGGGGCGTTCCCGGGCTAAATCTGGACCCGCCGTGCTGTTTTACTTGTTGGCGCGGCTCGTGCGTGTTCATGGTAATCAGAGCTGAGTTAAACATGGAGGTCTGGTTGGTGTCCAGCTGAGCAGGTGCTGCAGCCCCCCGCCCAGCACGCAGACAGCCCGGTGCTGCAGTGCTGCCAGAACACGCAGCCTGCGGCGCTCAGCTCTTCACTGGGCCTCGACTTGTTGACTGTCGGTGCGTCTTTAAACCCGGGTGGAGCTATTTTTAGCCCCGTCTGCGGAGGTGGTGCTGCAGAGGTGTAGTTCAGCTCCTGGCTCCACAGGACAAAGTGCACGCTGTGCGTGAACCTGTTTGGCTCGCGGCCGCATTGATTCAGATTTCATAACTGTGGCTGAGCAGCTGACCGACCCCTGGGGTGCGTTCCTTTTTGCTTCCTCAGCTCTTTGCCAGTGACGTGCCCAAGACTGCCGAGAACTTCCGCGCTCTGTGCACCGGTGAGAAGGGCTTCGGCTACAAGGGCTCCATCTTCCACCGCATCATCCCCGACTTCATGTGCCAGGTGAGCAGACGACCTTCAGATCGCACCTGAACCTGCGTTTGACGTTTCCAGTTAGTTACATGAACGTTGTGCTCACGTTAGATTAGCGTCTGACCTCAGTGACATCAGGACTCTTAACGAGCTGTCTTAACGTTTGTTCAACGTTCAGGGCGGTGACTTCACCAACCACAACGGAACCGGTGGAAAGTCCATCTACGGCAACAAGTTTGCTGACGAGAACTTCAACCTGAAGCACACCGGCGCCGGCATCCTGTCCATGGCCAACGCCGGGCCCAACACCAACGGATCCCAGTTCTTCATCTGCACAGCCAAGACTAGCTGGTAAGAGCGCCGCGGGCTCGTTTACATACATGAGCACGTGACCGTTTGTTTACACCGTTGGCGTCACATCTGATTGGTCCGTCTGTCTCTGCCCACAGGCTCGACGGGAAGCACGTGGTGTTCGGGACGGTGGTGGAGGGGATGGATGTGGTGAAGACGATGGAGTCGAAGGGCTCGCAGAGCGGCAAGACCTCGGTGAAGATCGCCATCGCTGACTGCGGGCAGCTCTGAGCTCAGCACTTAACCCTTTCTGCTTGTCCTGTAGCCACGCCCCTGGTAGACTCCAAGCCCCGCCCCCTCCCATTCAACATTCCTATTGATGGAGACCCACTGACCCCGCCCCTCTTTTTTATTCAGTTGGATCATGTTCGTGCATTTGTGACTTCAACGTTTCTTTTGCATTAACGTTTGTTTCAAAGAGTCCAAACGGTTTTTTGTTGAGTCAAAAAATGAAGAAATAAAACAGAAGAGTTGCCTTGACAACAAATCGTGTCGACTCGTTTCTCACCTGTAATACATCGGCGCCACCTGTGGGCCAGTTCAAACCTTCACAGTTAAACCAAACGTCTGCAGGTCGACCCATCAGGTGTCACGTGTCGTCACATGACGAGCTTTAAAGGTCTGTTAGTGAGTCAGGTGACTGACCTGATCAAAGAAGCTGTCTAACAAACATGGAGATGAAATTAACCTTCAGATTATTTACAGCTCGTCCTCACACACACGTGTCAGGTGTGTTTACGTATTAAAGTTCTCCACAAACAGGATGAGATGTTTTATAAACTACGTTCATATTTCATTAAACTAATTTTTACATTTTTATGCCCAAATAAAATAATAAAGGTATGAGCCCTTGTTGAAGCGTCCAGCAGAGGGCGCTCTGCAGTCTCTGCACCTCCAGGTGCTCATAGACTAGATGGACCATGTAGTCCCTCCACCAGGTTCTGAAGGTTCTGAAAGGGAGTCCAGGAGGAGCCTGATCAGATGTTGATGCTCCTCAGTCTTCAGCTCATTGATGACGGGCAGAGGAAATGTTACCATGACAACATCAGCGATCAACTTTATTTCCTGTTTGGACTCTGCAGACACTGAGACTGAAGACAGACTGAGACTGAAGACAGACTGAGACTGAAGACACTGAGACTGAAGACAGACTGAGACTGAAGACACTGAGACTGAAGACACTGAGACTGAAGACACTGGGACTGAAGACAGACTGAGACTGAAGACAGACTGAGACTGAAGACACTGAGACTGAAGACGGACTGAGACTGAAGACAGACTGAGACTGAAGACACTGAGACTGAAGACAGACTGAGACTGAAGACAGACTGAGACTGAAGACAGACTGAGACTGAAGACACTGAGACTGAAGACAGACTGAGACTGAAGACACTGAGACTGAAGACAGACTGAGACTGAAGACAGACTGAGACTGAAGACACTGAGACTGAAGACACTGAGACTGAAGACAGACTGAGACTGAAGACACTGAGACTGAAGACAGACTGAGACTGAAGACACTGAGACTGAAGACAGACTGAGACTGAAGACAGACTGAGACTGAAGACACTGAGACTGAAGACGGACTGAGACTGAAGACGGACTGAGACTGAAGACACTGAGACTGAAGACACTGAGACTGAAGACAGACTGAGACTGAAGACACTGAGACTGAAGACAGACTGAGACTGAAGACAGACTGAGACTGAAGACACTGAGACTGAAGACAGACTGAAGACAGACTGAGACTGAAGACACTGAGACTGAAGACAGACTGAGACTGAAGACACTGAGACTGAAGACACTGAGACTGAAGACACTGAGACTGAAGACAGACTGAGACTGAAGACACTGAGACTGAAGACACTGAGACTGAAGACACTGAGACTGAAGACACTCTGAGACTGAAGACACTGAGACTGAAGACACTGAGACTGAAGACACTCTGAGACTGAGGACACTGAGACTGAAGACAGACTGAGACTGAAGACACTGAGACTGAAGACACTGAGACTGTAGACAGACTGAGACTGAAGACACTGAGACTGAAGACAGACTGAGACTGAAGACACTGAGACTGAAGACACTGAGACTGAAGACAGACTGAGACTGAAGACACTGAGACTGAAGACAGACTGAGACTGAAGACACTGAGACTGAAGACACTGAGACTGAAGACAGACTGAGACTGAAGACAGACTGAGACTGAAGACACTGAGACTGAAGACACTGAGACTGAAGACGGACTGAGACTGAAGACGGACTGAGACTGAAGACACTGAGACTGAAGACAGACTGAGACTGAAGACACTGAGACTGAAGACAGACTGAGACTGAAGACAGACTGAGACTGAAGACACTGAGACTGAAGACAGACTGAGACTGAAGACACTGAGACTGAAGACAGACTGAGACTGAAGACACTGAGACTGAAGACACTGAGACTGAAGACACTGAGACTGAAGACAGACTGAGACTGAAGACACTGAGACTGAAGACACTCTGAGACTGAAGACACTGAGACTGAAGACACTGAGACTGAAGACACTCTGAGACTGAAGACACTGAGACTGAAGACACTGAGACTGAAGACACTCTGAGACTGAAGACACTGAGACTGAAGACACTCTGAGACTGAAGACACTGAGACTGAAGACACTGAGACTGAAGACACTCTGAGACTGACATTGTGAGTAAATCTGATGATAGTTTTTATCTCCACACAGAAACATTGAGAACTTCATCCTGCCTGAACTGAAAGTTTCCTGAGAATGCGTGAACTCTGTCACCTGTCACAGGTGTTCATGTCTTCTTAACGTTCAGCTGCTCGCTCCATCACGTCCATGCTGGCTGGAACAAAGATGCTGCTCGTCCTCATTCCACGTCAGCGTGAGTCAACACGACCTCTTGGAGTGTTTTCATGGATTCAGACTGATCAGACGTGTGTGTGAAGTCACATGGTTACAGAACACGAGGTGCTGAAGGACTGATGAGTGTTTGGACCACGTCTTCGTGTCCGTGGACAGTTTGTCCAAACACTGGTGGAGCAAACATCCTGATCTGAGGGTGTTTCTCACGCTGTGCTGCGTCTCTCATCATGGATCAGTCTGAATCCATGGAAGTCCAAACGCAGCAGGGTGCGAGCAGTGAACATTAATCCAACAGATGAAGACATGAACACCTGTTCACAGGTGACCGAAGAGTTCAGTGATGTTTGAGTTTGTAAAGAAAACGCAGACACTGTGTTGATTTGTCTTCACTCTGCGTGAAGTACAAACATCTTGTTTGAGTTTGAATGTTTCCTATCAGATCCACTTTAAACACGCTGCTGTTAGCGGTGCAGTACCACCTCTGACCTGCAGGCGTCAGTGTATTATTATGACATAACATCCATCAGTATGTGTGAGCGGGTCCACTTCCACGCAGTCAGCCATGTTTCTACAGCAGCCCTGAGCAGACTGAGAGGGTGAGGCGTGGAGTGTTCATGTGTGTCACTGCCTCCTCCTCCACACTGGACCTTTAAAGTGCCACAGAGTGACGACAGCAGCCACAGTTTGGATCATCTGCATCTTTATTTAAACCATCTAAACAGACGGAGGCCATGAACGGGGCCCCGGACCACCGTTTGACCTCCATGTGGACACAAACATTATCTACATCAACAGTCGACCTCCAACACGGTGACGACGTCACCTGACCTGTTAAATTAAATCTACAGAGTCTGTCAGCAGCTCTCCGCCGTCCGCCTCTTCTTCCCAGAATGCCTTGTGTTCCTGTGGGCTGGCCTCGGGCGGGGCCGACACACGCCCTGGCCCTTGGCCTTGCCTGACTCCGCCCGGCTGACAGCGGTGCAGGTCAGCCCCGCATCGCAGTCGCAGCGTTCCAGCTTCGTCCCCCGCTTGATGCGCAGCGTACACGCCTCGCCCTCCACCGGGATCCGCTGACACCGCCTACCACCGGTCACGTACCGCGCACAGCACAGACCGGGAGCACAGTCACTGGACCGCACACAGCTGGACATCGCCGGAGCTGCACACACACACACACAGACACTGTGATACTCCTGTACAGTTCATAGTGTGTGTTTACTGCAGTTACAGTGTGTGTGTGTGTGTTCACTGCAGTTACAGTGTGTGTTCACTGCAGTTACAGTGTGTGTGTGTGTGTTTTTTCACTGCTGTTACAGTGTGTGTGTGTGTGTTTACTGCAGTTACAGTGTGTGTGTGTGTGTTCACTGCAGTTAGAGTGTGTGTTCACTGCAGTTACAGTGTGTGTGTGTGTGTTTTTTCACTGCTGTTACAGTGTGTGTGTGTGTGTTCACTGCTGTTACAGTGTGTGTTCACTGCTGTTACAGTGTGTGTTCACTGCTGTTACAGTGTGTGTTCACTGCAGTTACAGTGTGTGTGTGTGTGTTCACTGCAGTTACAGTGTGTGTTCACTGCAGTTACAGTGTGTGTGTGTGTGTTCACTGCAGTTACAGTGTGTGTTCACTGCAGTTACAGTGTGTGTTCACTGCAGTTACAGTGTGTGTGTGTGTGTTCACTGCAGTTACAGTGTGTGTTCACTGCAGTTACAGTGTGTGTTCACTGCAGTTACAGTGTGTGTGTGTGTGTTTTTTCACTGCTGTTACAGTGTGTGTGTGTGTGTTCACTGCTGTTACAGTGTGTGTTCACTGCTGTTACAGTGTGTGTTCACTGCTGTTACAGTGTGTGTTCACTGCAGTTACAGTGTGTGTGTGTGTTCACTGCAGTTACAGTGTGTGTTCACTGCTGTTACAGTGTGTGTTCACTGCAGTTACAGTGTGTGTGTGTGTGTGTGTGTTCACTGCAGTTACAGTGTGTGTTCACTGCAGTTACAGTGTGTGTGTGTGTGTTCACTGCAGTTACAGTGTGTGTTCACTGCAGTTACAGTGTGTGTTCACTGCAGTTACAGTGTGTGTGTGTGTGTTCACTGCAGTTACAGTGTGTGTTCACTGCAGTTACAGTGTGTGTTCACTGCAGTTACAGTGTGTGTTCCATCACTCACCTTTCGTCCTGTTGAAGCCGCTGTCGTTCTCTCTGTCTGTCTCTGCTTCCGTCGCTCTGTTCATCTGTCTGTCCTGAGTGGACGGTCTCCACTTAGGTCTGTTGCTGCATCCTCCACTCTGAGAGACAGAAGATACAAATGAGTACATGTACCTGTCTGTCTGTCTGTCTGTCTGTCTGTCTGCCTGTCTGTCTGTCTGTCTGTCTGTCTGTCTCACCTGTGGTACGTAGCAGTCAGGTGTTGAACACGGTGTTGGTGTCTCTCGGCTATTTGAGTTTGTCTCCGTCCGACTCCGTACAGGACGCTCCACCTGGTCGCCATGGGAACGATCCTATTGAACAGGTCAGCAGTTAGCAGCAGGCTAACAGCTAACATCTTGCTTGTAGCAGGCTAACACGCTGACAACTGTCGAGTAGCAGTTAGCATTGAGCTAACAGCAGGTTAATAAGAGCACACATCATGCTAACAGACAGCTAAACGGTGAATTTAGCCTCTTTAAAAATATTTTTTCTGACTGAAATTTGCTAGTTAAAGCTAAGTGCTAAAACTGTTGTTATCGATTCTAATTCCACCAACAATACTACAAACACAAATACTACTAAAACAACTGTACTACAACTGTACCTACCATTTTTAATTCAGCAGTAACAAAACAACCAGACTGGGACTCTGTGTCTAAAACCTGGACGTAGTCTCTGTGATGTCCCCACAGACTGTCTAAAACCTGGACGTAGTCTCTGTGATGTCCCCACAGATTGTCTAAAACCTGGACGTAGTCTCTGTGACGTCCCCACAGACTGTCTAAAACCTGGACGTAGTCTCTGTGATGTCCCCACAGATTGTCTAAAACCTGGACGTAGTCTCTGTGACGTCCCCACAGACTGTCTAAAACCTGGACGTAGTCTCTGTGACGTCCCCACAGACTGTCTAAAACCAGGACGTAGTCTCTGTGACGTTCCGCAGACTGTCTAAAACCTGGACGTAGTCTCTGTGACGTCCCGCAGACTGTCTAAAACCAGGACGTAGTCTCTGTGACGTTCCACAGACTGTCTAAAACCTGGACGTAGTCTCTGTGACGTCCCGCAGACTGTCTAAAACCTGGACGTAGTCTCTGTGACGTTCCACAGACTGTCTAAAACCTGGACGTAGTCTCTGTGACGTTCCACAGACTGTCTAAAACCTGGACGTAGTCTCTGTGACGTTCCACAGACTGTCTAAAACCTGGACGTAGTCTCTGTGACGTTCCACAGACTGTCTAAAACCTGGACGTAGTCTCTGTGACGTTCCACAGACTGTCTAAAACCTGGACGTAGTCTCTGTGACGTTCCACAGACTGTCTAAAACCTGGACGTAGTCTCTGTGACGTCCCCACAGACTGTCTAAAACCTGGGCGTAGTCTCTGAGATGTCCCAGCGTACTCGATAGTACTCACTGATGGATCATCAGACCACATCAGACTGATAATTAACATGAAGTACAAAGAACTACAACTCCCTGTGAGCCTCTTACCTCGGAGCTCTGCTGCATGGCCTCTTTGGACGACCTGATGGTGTTGGAGTCCAGAGCGAGTCCACAGACCAGAGACACACACAGGAAGCTACGCCACATCCACATGGTCCAACCGATCGATCAATGGTTTCCTGTCAGTTATCAATACCTGGACCGGCTCCTTCAGACTCTGATGTCTCCTCTCTGAGTGTCTCCACCTGGCTGCTGCGCTCAGGTGCGTTGGTTTTATACCCCTCCCCTCCCCTCTGATCCGTCCTCTTTCAGGTGCCTGTCCCTCAGAAGTTTTGAAGGTGCGTTTGAAGCTCAACCGCATCAGTCGATGGAGACAGCGCCGCCTCTGCTTCCTTCCTGGAAGCCTCGTGGCCTCAGGTGAGGCGGGATGTTTGATACGTGACACCGCAGAGACCACAGAGAGATTAAAACACACCTGGAGACACGAGACAGGTAGAGTCTGAGGCAGTGTGTGTGTGTGTGTGGTTTTGCTTTATGTGGTTTAAATGTTACAATAAAGACTCATTAGAGCTGAAGGTGTGTGTGTGTGTGGCGGATGTGTGTGTGTTTACAGGTGATTAACAGACAGAAGTGAATCCGTCTCATGACGATACCAAACAGGTGAACACTAATCTCAGCTCTGAACACTCAAATCCAGCAATCGTTCTTCCAATAAGCAGTCAGGGGAGAATGTCCAGGTGTGTTTGTTTGTTTGATTGACAGCTGGCCCAGCCAATCACAGGTGAGACGCTAAACCTCCCCAAAACATCAGGACACTTCCTGTCCTGGAACTGGCTCTCTGTGATTTACAGAATTTCCTGATGGACAGTGAAGTAACCTGCTGCCAACTTTAGCTGCTGTTAGCTCAGTTTGTTAGCCGGACTGTGAGCTCAGAGCACCGGGGGAGTGTTAGTGTTTGGACCACAGACGTTTTGGACCACCGGGAAAAAGAAGAAGAAGAAGAAGAAGAAGAAGAAGAAGAAGAAGAAGAAGAAGGTTTACAGGCCTGGGGAGCAGAGCTGGTGTTGTGCCAGAACAGGAGCTGGGCGAGTGGACAATGTGACTCTGTGGACATGATGGCAGAGGACAGGACAGTAAAGAGGACACTGACATCAGGATCCACATGGTTGAATTCAGTCAGGTCTCTGCTGTTTGTCATTACAGACAAACTACTGACTACTGAAGGGCACAGCAACAGGATGCTGGATGGCACAGTTACAAACAGTTTGTACTCTGTGTGTGAACGCAGCTCCACAGTCAACAACAGAACACACTTCATGATCAAAGTTTTACATCACGTCAACTGCAGGCTGCATCACACTGTTGGCACCACCTACAGCTGACCTTATGAACCAACAAGTAGAGTTCTCTTTACGTCCTCATTTTTACACTCAGACAGGGAGGGACTTGTTGTGGACATTGATTGGTGTTTACAGCAGCCAATAGTGAGTGTGTGTTAGCATTACAGCTAGTGCTATGAGCTAGCATCAGCATCTACCTTCCAGTGACCGAACAGAACCTCTGAGCCGGCAGTGTCCAGTCTAACAGTGAACACAGCAACAGAACCTCTGAACCAGCAGTGTCCAGTCTAACAGTGAACACGGCAACAGAACCTCTGAACCGGCAGTGTCCAGTCTAACAGTGAACATGGCAACAGAACCTCTGAACCGGCAGTGTCCAGTCTAACAGTGAGCACGGCAACAGAACCTCTGAACCGGCAGTGTCCAGTCTAACAGTGAACACGGCAACAGAACCTCTGAACCGGCAGTGTCCAGTCTAACAGTGAACACGGCAACAGAACCTCTGAACCGGCAGTGTCCAGTCTAACAGTGAACACAGCAACAGAACCTCTGAACCGGCAGTGTCCAGTCTAACAGAGAATATAGAGTGCTGCTCTGAGCGGGATTTGAACTCACAACTTTTGGATGTAAAAGTTCCTGTGTGTCCTGACATGAACCCACTGGACCAGCAAAGACATGGGAGGACATTAGGAACAACTAGCTTTTGTGTCTCGCTAATTTCTTTTAATAGACATCAAAGTAAAAGAACAGAACCACTGGACCAGCAGGTCTACAGATGCCTACTGGAGTCTCATCAGCAGATCACCTGTCAGAGCCACCATTTTGACAGAGTGCTGCTCTGACGGGATTTGAACTCACGACTTGTGGATGTAAAAGTTCCTTTGTGCCCTGATATTAACCCACTGGACCAGCGAAGCTGTAGGAGGCCATGAGGAGCAGCTTCAGTGGACCATGTGGTCCAAAAGGACATGGAGACGTGGTTTTCCTTCTCCATGATGAGACAGACAAAGTGAAGAACAGAAATGTTCTTCAGCAGCTCTATCAGGACTGATGGAGGAGAATCTTCAGCATGATTCCTCCCCTCAGTCTGATCCTGGTTCTTCTGCTTCATCAGTACTGAAGATGGTCCAGTGGGGAAGGACGCCGACCGCCAACGTGGAGACGTGGGATCAAACCCCGGCTCAACCTGAGGTACGCAAAAACTCAAACACAAACCTAAAACTGAAACTCAAAAACTCAAAAACCAAACAAACCCGTCCGTTGCGTTGCGTTGCGTTCATTTCTCGTCGTGAATTTCCGTTGAATTTCTCCGATTTCATCACAGCCGACCATCGAGGGAACAAAGAACAGGTGAGTCAAAGGTAAGTGAAGCTAGCTAGCTTGAATAAAGCTAGCTAGCTAGTTTCTTATTTAATAAAAAAAGTTGATTTTTGTCTTTGTCACTACATGCTGAACAGAACCTCTGAACCAGCAGTGTCCAGTCTAACAGTGAGCACAGCAACAGAACCTCTGAACCGGCAGTGTCCAGTCTAACAGTGAACACAGCAACAGAACCTCTGAACCGGCAGTGTCCAGTCTAACAGTGAACACAGCAACAGAACCTCTGAACCGGCAGTGTCCAGTCTAACAGTGAGCACAGCAACAGAACCTCTGAACCGGCAGTGTCCAGTCTAACAGTGAACACAGCAACAGAACCTCTGAACCGGCAGTGTCCAGTCTAACAGTGAGCACAGCAACAGAACCTCTGAACCGGCAGTGTCCAGTCTAACAGTGAACACAGCAACAGAACCTCTGAACCGGCAGTGTCCAGTCTAACAGTGAACACAGCAACAGAACCTCTGAACCAGCAGTGTCCAGTCTAACAGTGAACACAGCAACAGAACCTCTGAACCAGCAGTGTCCAGTCTAACAGTGAACACAGCAACAGAACCTCTGAACGTCTGATTCTTAACCTTCCATGTATGGATAAAGGACATTTTGGACCTCATCAGCATGGAGAGGATCTGCTGCAGGCTGAGGAGATCGTCTTCCTGACATCCCCCGACTGGCAAACAAGCACACAGTGTTTTAACGAATGAGTGTCACCTCAATAACTGCTGCCCTTTGTGTGTATTCAGTTTGTCTGTATTTGAGAAACTGTTCAAATAAAATCATGAAGTCTGTGAGTCACCTCGGTACTGTTGCCCTCAGAGGCTGAGCTCCAACCCGGTCCGGTCTGGCTGCTGAGCCCGGTTCTGTTAGGCTGCAGCAATCTGTCCGTACCTGGCTCCTCCCAGAACACAAATGTTTTTAATTTACAGTTAATTTGAAGACTTTGAACGCAGCAGTATTACACCAGTAATCGAGTATTTTTACTCTCTCACCTTGTCGTGTGTTTCTACACGTATGAGCCGAGTTCTACAAACATACATGAAGCACGTCATACAGAGAACAGCAGTGTAAACAGACCTGCTGTGTGTGTGTGTGTGTGTGTGTGTGTGTGTGTGTGTGTGTGTAGATGTGTGTGTGTGATAAGGTCTTCAGCCTGCAGGTTTGTTCCAGGTTTTCAATAAAAGGACAGCAGATGCCCATAATTACTCTGACACACACACACACACACAAACAACACAACCGATACACACTCTGACCTGTGTGGGTGTGTGTGTGTGTGTGTGTGTGTGTGTGTGTGTGTGTGTGTGTGTGTGGGTGTACGTCTCCATATTTTCTGTTTTTATCAAAATACAAGAGAGGAAACATCCTCCCTTCCTCCCTTCCTCCCTTCCTTCCTTCAGTCCTTCCTCCTCTCCTTATCTCCTCTGTCCATCCCTCCTTGTCTCCTCTCCTCCTCCTCTCAGGTCATGTATATAATCGCTCCGTCAGCAGCTGACAGCAGAGGACGAGCGCTGTTCTGCAGGTAAGCGTCGAGTCGATCGCTCACATTTGATGTTTGTGTGAATTCATTTGTTGTTTCTTCAGATTTATTAGATTTTTTCTCAAATGTTTTGTTTGTGTATAAAAACCTTCCAGACGTGTTTATGTTGAAATCCTGCCTGCTCTGGTTTCTGTCTGTGAATGACTTCATCTGTTTTTACATCAGCTCAAGTTTCATTGATAATGTGATGACTGTTTGGATTTAGACTCACCTGGAGCTGTATCGATCACACACTGATCATCAGGTGTGTGTGTGTGTGTTGGTTTATTGATGATACGGGGACTTCCTGTTCTGCTGCGTCAAAAAAAAACAAAAAAACAAAAAAAACAAAAAAAACAAAAAAAACAAAAAAAACAAAAAAACAAAAAAAACAAAAAAAACAAAAAAAAACAAAAAAACACAAAAAAAACAAAAAAAACAAAACAAAAAAAAACATTTCAGGTCAATTTATCATCAGACAGAGACGAGATAAGAGAATAAGAGGAGTGTGTGTGTGTGTGTGTGTGTGTGTGTGTGTGTGTGTGTCTGTGTCTGTGTGTGTGTGTATGTGTGTCTGTGTGTCTGTGTGTCTGTGTGTGTGTGTGTGTGTCTGTGTGTGTGTGTGTGTCTGTGTGTGTGTGTGTGTGTGTGTGTGTCTGTGTGTCTGTGTGTCTGTGTGTGTGTGTGTGTGTCTGTGTGTGTGTGTGTGTCTGTGTGTGTGTGTGTGTCTGTGTGTGTGTGTATGTGTGTCTGTGTGTGTGTGTGTCTGTGTGTGTCTGTGTGTGTGTGTGTGTCTGTGTGTGTGTGTGTCTCTGTGTGTCTCTGTGTGTGTGTGTGTGTGTGTGTGTCTGTGATAACCGTGTTAGCGAGGAGGAAAGAGCCTATCAGCCAATCAGCAGTCAGAACAGAGAGTCAGCTCATGTTCACAGAAACAGACGTGACGTGTTGAAAAGTCTTTTTATTGGACAGACACAGCTGGACAGTGACAGGACGTGGAGACAGACGGAAACACGCCCCTTATATTAATATGTTAATAATATTCTTTATCATTTATTCATGATGTCTGATCAGTCGGCTCACACAAAGTCTGATGTGTTAAATGTTGTTTCACTAAAAACGGACGGCCGTGCTCTGAGCTAATCGCTAACATCACAGTGCTAACATATCCACTGTCTTCAGATTAACATGCTAACATTGGCTAATTAGCAGTAAATACAAAGTCCAGCTGAGGCTGACGGATGATGAAGAGAGAAAAAATGAGTTTGGGAAACCCGATTATACAATCAGTCTCAGAGCCACGCTCATGATTAACTTAGCTTAGCTTAAAGACTGGAGACAGATGGAAACAGTTAGCCTAGCTCAGTCCAAAAATAAACAGACTAACGTCTGGAGTGTGTGACGATAACGGACCGTCCTGATGTGAAATGACGAGCTTCTTTATTAACACAGGAAAGAAAAAAACGCCTTTAAAGTTTGTTCACCAAATAACTCAGCGAATCATGTAACTGTTAAATTAGCATTAGCATGTTTCATATATATTGTGTGTGTGTGTGTAGACATGGCGTGGCTCCATCAGAGTCGAGGATCTCCGAGACTCGTCCTGGTCGTGGTTTGTGTCGCTCTGCTGCTCGACAACATGCTGCTGACTGTGGTCGGTGAGTACACACACATACATTTCTACATGACCATCAGGGGACTGTTGTGACAGACCGACAAAGTGAGGACCGATTTATGAAGACTCTCAAACTGCAGTTCCTCTAACGTCCACCTGAGGCTGGCTGCAGCAGTGAGTCAGTCTCCATAAGTCCCCATGTTCAAATGTCCAACTTCACAGATTAGAGTGTTATCGTCACAGTTTGAAGCTGAAGGAAGTTAGCAGCTATCAGATGAGAATATCCTCTGCACATTAACACACACAGTGTGTGTGCAGCCGTCCACACACTTTTGGCCGTGTGGTGCATGAACAGATCGTCCTCTGATCTTCGTTTTAGCTGCTCGTTTGTGACGCAACTGAAGACCTGGAGGTCAAAGTCATCGTCAGGAGTTAGACTCAACGTAAAGGCTGCACACACACACACACACACACACACACACACACACACACACCTCCTGACCTTGACCTTTAAATCCTTCAGTCTCAGTTCACGGTTGTCTCTTTGAGTTTCTTCTCAGATTCTGACCTTTTGTTTTTTATGTGTGAGTTTTTCTTCCATGTTTGTAGGGGACGGTGAGGCGTGGAGTATTCATTCGTCTGTGTTTATGATGTAATCTGATGATGTATATAATCTTCCTCCCTCAGTGCCGATCATCCCGACATTCCTCTATGCCTTGGAGCATCCCGGTCCGGACCAGACCGCCCAGCCGTCCCTGCTCCCTCGGCCCAGTCACAGTGCACCGATCCTGGACACACAGTCGGGGCGGAGCCCCCGGTCGTCTCCCACCTTCCCTCCTCTGGTGTCTCTGTTCGACAACACCACTTTCAGCCTGCCGGAGATCCGGACTGATCCCACTGACACCGACATCAACGAGACTGCCAACGCCACAGTAAGTGGAGGACGATGTTGACCTGACAGCTCGGGCTCACAGGTGAGTCTCACCTCGTCTGTCCTCTGTCCTGCAGGAGTCCTCGTGTCTTCAGGACAGTTTGTTTCTGGAGGAGGAGAACGTTCGTGTCGGCCTGTTGTTCGCCTCCAAAGCTCTCGTCCAGCTGCTCATCAACCCGTTCGTTGGCCCGCTCACCAACAGGTAACGTCAGGTAGACAGGTGACAAGTGACATGTTCAAACAGGTGTCTCACTGACAGTCTGTCTGTCTGCAGGATCGGGTATCACATCCCCATGTTTGCTGGATTCATCATCATGTTTGTGTCGACCATCAGTAAGTCACACACACATGATGACACGTGTTCTCTGTGATCATACGTGTGTTTAATCGTGTGTGTGTGTGTGTGTGTGTGTCAGTGTTTGCCTTCTCAGGGACCTACACTCTGCTGTTCTTCGCTCGCTCTCTGCAGGGCATCGGCTCGTCCTTCTCCTCCGTCGCAGGTCGGCGCTTCATCATCAAACTTTAAACGTTGTCATGAACGGCGTTGACGTGTCCTCACTTCCTGTGTGTGTGTGTGTGTGTGTGTGTGCAGGTCTGGGGATGTTGGCCAGTGTGTACACAGACGATGAGGAGCGAGGCATCGCTATGGGCATCGCACTGGGAGGACTGGCTATGGGAGTCCTGAGTGAGACGCTAACCTCAGCAGCAATGCTAACCTCTTTAGCAGCAGCAATGCTAACCTCTTTAGCAGCAGCTAGGCTAACCTCTTTAGCAGCAGCAATGCTAACCTCTTTAGCAGCAGCAATGCTAACCTCTTTAGCAGCAGCTAGGCTAACCTCTTTAGCAGCAGCAATGCTAACCTCTTTAGCAGCAGCAATGCTAACTTCCTGTGTGTGTTGTGTTTCAGTCGGCGCTCCGTTTGGCAGCGTCATGTACGAGTTTGTGGGGAAGAGCGCCCCCTTCCTGATCCTCGCCTTCCTCGCTCTGTTTGATGGAGGTAAGACATGAACAGTCTGAAGGCCTGCAGAGACTCATGGGAAGTGGAGTTCATGATGATGTTGTGCTTTCGGGGTTCAAACCTGTGACTTCTTGTGTACATGTTGTATGTTTGTGTTGCAGCGCTACAGCTGTGCATCCTGCAGCCTTCAAAGATCTCTCCTGGGGTGAGTCCACAGACCGGCCTGATCTGGTCTCATGTGGTCTGATCTGGTCTCATGTGGTCTGATCTGGTCTCATGTGGTCTGATCTGGTCTCATGTGGTCTGATCTGGTCTCATGTGGTCTGGTTTGTTTCAGAGTGTGGAGGGAACTCCGTTAATGACTCTGTTGAAAGACCCGTACATCATCATCAGCGCAGGTGAGGTGCCATGACACCTGTCTGTCTCTCACCTGTCTGTCTCTCACCTGTCTGTCCCTCACCCGTTTGTCCTTCACCTGTTTGTCCTTCACCTGTTTGTCCCTCACCTGTCTGTCCCTCACCTGTTTGTCCTTCACCTGTCTGTCCCTCACCTGTCTGTCCCTCACCTGTCTGTCCCTCACCTGTCTGTCTCTCAGGCTCCCTCTGTTTTGCTAACATGGGCGTGGCCATCCTCGAGCCGACTCTTCCGATCTGGATGATGCAGACGATGTGCTCCCCTAAATGGCAACTTGGTATGTTCCTTCCTTCCTTCCTTCCTTCCTTCCTTCCTTCCTTCCTTCCTTCCTTCCTTCCTTCCCTCCTTCCCTCCTTCCTTCCTTCCTCTCACAGGTGTGTGTGTGTTGTCTCACAGGTGTGGCCTTCCTTCCTGCCAGCATCTCATACCTGATTGGAACAAACCTGTTCGGAGTTATGGCCAATAAAATGGGACGGTCAGTGTGTGTGAGACAGACAGACAGACAGACAGACAGACAGACAGACAGACAGACAGACAGACAGACAGACAGACAGGTTGATGTGTCTCTTTCTCTTCAGGTGGCTCTGCTCCATGTTAGGCATGTTCATCGTCGGTGTCAGTCTGCTGTGTGTGAGTACAACACCTGTCAGGTGACACCTGTGCGGATGTTTTAAATTATGTTTTAAACAGTGACAGTAGCTACAGGAAGTGATGTCAGACCTGCACTAACACACATTGTGTGTGTGTGTGTGTGTGTGTGTGTGTGTGTGTGTGTGTGTGTGTCAGGTTCCCTTTGCCACCAGTATCTACGGTCTGATTGGACCAAACGGAGGTCTGGGCTTTGCCATAGGTGACTATCATCATCATGTTCATGAGCTGTGATGTCATTGGAGCTGTGATGTCATTGGAGCTGTGATGTCATTGGAGCTGTGATGTCATTGGAGCTGTGATGTCATTGGAGCTGTGATGTCATTGGAGCGCTGAGCTGTGATGTCACTCTGTGTCGCCCCCTCAGGTATGGTGGACTCCTCCATGATGGCCATCATGGGTTACCTGGTCGACATCCGTCACACCTCCGTCTATGGCAGCGTCTACGCTATCGCTGACGTGGCGCTGTGTTTGGGCTTCGCTATAGGTAACACACACACACACACACACACACACACACACACACACACACACACTCTCTCTCTCTCTCATAAATCTGTGTGTTGTCCCAGGACCTTCCACAGGGGGCGCTCTGGTTCAGGCCGTGGGTTTCCCGTGTCTCATGGTGTTCATCGGAGTGATCAACATCCTGTACGCTCCGCTCTGCTTCCTGTTACGTAACCCGGCAGTCAGAGAGGAGAAGATGGTGAGTATTTACACACAACTACACTTCCCATCATGCTTTGAGAGCTGTAAACAGTGTAACCATGGATGCATCTGTCAATTTGTTGCTGTTGTTGTTGTCGTTGTTGTCATTGTTGTTGTTGTCATTGTTGTTGTCTGTTGTTGTTGCTGTTGTTGTTGTTGCTGTCTGTTGTTGATGTTGCTGTCTGTTGTTGTTGTCGTCGTTGTTGTTGTTCTGTTGTTGTTGTTTCTGTCTGTTGTTTTTGTTGTCGTTGTTGCTGTTGTTGTTGTCTGTTGTTGTTGTTGCTGTCTGTTGTTGCTGTCTGTTGTTGTCTGTTGTTGTTGTTGCTGTCTGTTTTTGATGTTGCTGTCTGTTGTTGTTGTCTGTTGTTGTTGTCTGTTGTTGTTGTCGTTGTTGTTGTTGTCTGTTGTTGTTGTTGCTGTCTGTTATTGTTGTTTCTGTCTGTTGTTGTTGTCTGTTGTTGTTGCTGTCTGTTGTTGTTGCTGTCTGTTGTTGTCTGTTGTTGTTGCTGTCTGTTGCTGTCTGTTGTTGTTGTTGTCTGTTGTTGTTGCTGTCTGTTGTTGTCTGTTGTTGTTGCTGTCTGTTGTTGTTGCTGTCTGTTGCTGTCTGTTGTTGTTTCTGTCTGTTGTTGCTGTCTGTTGTTGCTGTCTGTTGTTGTTGCTGTCTGTTGTTGTTGCTGTCTGTTGCTGTCTGTTGTTGTTGCTGTCTGTTGTTGTTTCTGTCTGTTGTTTCT
>JABGLX010000100.1:35000-55000 GCA_014281875.1 Nibea albiflora
ACTGACACTGACTCTGATCACTGACTGATCACTGACTCTGACTCTGATCACTGACACTGACTCTGATCACTGACTGATCACTGACTCTGACTCTGATCACTGACTCTGACTCTGATCACTGACTGATCACTGACTCTGACTCTGATCACTGACTCTGACTCTGATCACTGACTCTGATCACTGACTCTGATCACTGACTCTAAACACTGACTCTGACTCTGATCTCTGACTCTGATCACTGACTCTGATCTCTGACTCTGATCTCTGACTCTGATCACTGACTCTGATCACTGACTCTGACTCTGATCACTGACTCTGACTCTGATCTCTGACTCCAATCACTGACTCTGATCACTGACTCTGACTCTGATCTCTGACTCTGATCACTGACTCTGATCACTGACTCTGATCACTGACTCTGACTCTGATCACTGACTCTGATCACTGACTCTGACTCTGATCACTGACTCTGACTCTGATCTCTGACTGATCACTGACTCTGACTCTGATCACTGACTCTGATCACTGACTCTGATCACTGACTCTGACTCTGATCACTGACTCTGATCACTGACTCTGACTCTGACTCTGATCTCTGACTGATCACTGACTCTGACTCTGATCACTGACTCTGACTCTGATCACTGACTCTTACTCTGATCACTGACACTGACTCTGATCACTGACTGATCACTGACTCTGACTCTGATCACTGACACTGACTCTGATCACTGACTGATCACTGACTCTGATCACTGACTCTGACTCTGATCACTGACTCTGATCACTGACTCTAAACACTGACTCTGACTCTGATCTCTGACTCCAATCACTGACTCTGATCACTGACTCTGACTCTGATCTCTGACTCTGATCACTGACTCTGATCTCTGACTCTGATCTCTGACTCTGATCACTGACTCTGATCACTGACTCTGACTCTGATCACTGACTCTAAACACTGACTCTGATCTCTGACTCCAATCACTGACTCTGATCACTGACTCTGACTCTGATCTCTGACTCTGACTCTGACTCTGATCACTGACTCTGATCACTGACACTGACTCTGATCACTGACACTGACTCTGATCACTGACTGATCACTGACTCTGACTCTGATCACTGACACTGACTCTGATCACTGACTGATCACTGACTCTGACTCTGATCACTGACTCTGACTCTGATCACTGACTCTGACTCTGATCTCTGACTCTGATCTCTGACTCTGATCACTGACTCTGATCACTGACTCTGACTCTGATCACTGACTCTAAACACTGACTCTGACTCTGATCTCTGACTCCAATCACTGACTCTGATCACTGACTCTGACTCTGATCTCTGACTCTGATCACTGACTCTGATCACTGACTCTGATCTCTGACTCTGACTCTAAACACTGACTCTGATCACTGACTCTGATCACTGACTCTGACTCTGATCACTGACTCTGACTCTGATCTCTGACTCTAAACACTGACTCTGATCACTGACTCTGATCACTGACTCTGACTCTGATCACTGACTCTGATCACTGACTCTGACTCTGATCTCTGACTTTGACTCTGATCACTGACTCTGATCACTGACTCTGACTCGGATCACTGACTCTGATCACTGACTCTGACTCGGATCACTGACTCTGATCTGTTCTCTGCTGGAGTTGATAATAAAACCTGGTTCACCTTCAGCTGGTCCTCGTGTTGTCTCAGCCTCTCTCTCTGCAGCTCCACCTTCCACCTGTCCTCCTGAGAACACAAACAAACATCCAGACGAGCGCCGACACCTTCAATCATCAGTCAATCACACACACTCACCTCAGTACTAAGGGCTGATCTCAGACCTGCTGTAGACAGGTAGAAAGACTCCTCCTCCTGCACACACACATGTTCAATGTTAGCTGCTGTTAGCTCAGTCTGTTAGCTGGGCTGTTGCTTTAGTTAAATACCTGATATTTCCTTTATTAATTATTAATGAATGTTATTGGTGTTTCACCTCGTCGTCTTTCCCATGAAGCTCCTCTTGTTTGGTGTGGAGCTCCTCCGACGTCTGAATTGGCCCCTCCTCTTTCATTTGTAGCCCCTCCCTCATGTGTCTAAGCCCCTCCTCCTCGTTGATCAGCTGTTTCTCTCTCGGGCACAGCTCCTCCTCTGACAATCAAACAGGAAGTTATTTGTTTTCATGTGACCCTTCATGTCAAAATAAAAGCATGAACATGTGTTCAGTGTGACTGACTGAGCTGGTTCAGCTGCAGCTCCTGTTCACTCAGACGGCGCCACCTGTCCTCCACCTGACACACTGCAGCTTTAACATCACCCAGTCCAACACACACGGCCTGGAAGAGAGACAGGAAACTATCAGTACCTGTCTGTGTGTTACCTGTCTGTGTGTTACCTGTCTGTGTGTTACCTGTCTGTGTGTTACCTGTCTGTGTGTTTACCTGTCTGTGTGTTACCTGTCTGTGTGTTTACCTGTCTGTGTGTTACCTGTCTGTGTGTTACCTGTCTGTGTGTTACCTGTCTGTGTGTTTACCTGTCTGTGTGTTACCTGTCTGTGTGTTTACCTGTCTGTGTGTTACCTGTCTGTGTGTTACCTGTCTGTGTGTTACCTGTCTGTGTGTTTACCTGACTGTGTGTTACCTGTCTGTGTGTTTACCTGTCTGTGTGTTACCTGTCTGTGTGTTTACCTGTCTGTGTGTTACCTGTCTGTGTGTTACCTGTCTGTGTGTTTACCTGTCTGTGTGTTACCTGTCTGTGTGTTACCTGTCTGTGTGTTTACCTGTCTGTGTGTTACCTGTCTGTGTGTTACCTGTCTGTGTGTTTACCTGTCTGTGTTGTATCAGTCTGTCTAGCTCTGTCAGTTGTTCTCGTCTCTGCTGTTGTTGCTGAGTGGAAACACTCAGCTCCTGCAGGACACACAGACACACACACACTGATGAGTAAACACACCCTGTGTGTGTGTGTGTGTGTGTGTGTGTGTTCACCTGTTCCACAGTCTGCAGGTGTTTCTTCTTCTCCTCCACGAGTTCACTGAGCTCTGAAACACAGAACAGCTGCTCACAGCACATGTATGTTATTCTGCACATACGTGTGTCTGTATGTTACATGTTTATAGTATGCTAGTTATGTTACAGTGATGATGTCACACCATTAAGCTGCTCCTGAGTGGCTGCTGTATCTCTGACCACTTCCTGTTTGAGAAGCTGGGTGTGGCTGTGCTCCTCCCTCAGTTTAACAAGCTCCGCCTCCACAGCTGACAGACACCTGACACAGAAAAACGTGT
The DNA here is from genome assembly GCA_014281875.1 of Nibea albiflora. NCBI lineage: Eukaryota > Metazoa > Chordata > Actinopteri > Sciaenidae > Nibea > Nibea albiflora. The sequence goes on from JABGLX010000100.1 coordinate 38,289, forward strand.
TAAAAACGTGTTAAAAACGTGTTTGTATGTTGATTACATGTGGATGCGTTTCTGATGAATCTGAATCTGATGGTGTGTCAAAGCTTTCTCACATATTCATAGTTTATCGTCACTCATCTCAAACATGGCGACTGAAGCTTGTAGAGAAACATTGAATCACACTTTGTTTCACCTCGGTGTGTTTGTGTCTTTATCGGCCGCCTGCTCTGACGTCTGTCATCGTAAACTACAACACGTGTACAGAAATACGGTTTGTCAGTATTTCATGGAATGATCACCGTCTTCCAGCTCTTCTGGGAAATGTAGTCCAGACGGTGAGACCAGCCTACGCTCCTTAAACAATGCAGAGCTGTTCATTTATATTCATATAATATATGAAGTGTACCTGTCAGCGTGCCTCCGCCTGGCCTCCAGGTGTTTACACTGCTCCTGCAAGCTGCTCCTCTCCTCCCTCCTCCTGCTCAGCTCCTCCTGCACCTCCTGCACCATGCCACAATATATATATATATACACACACACCCACACACACACATATATATACATTACTATATATATATCACTTTAATTCTGTGTCTGACCTTCAGGTTTGTTCGCTGCTGTTTCGTCTTTTTCATACAAATTTCTGCTTCCTTCCCGTTAGACTCAACTTCCTGTTTAAGCTCAGCCAGCTCGTCCTTGGTTCTGTCCAGCTCGTCTTTGGTTCTGTCCAGCTCGTCCTTGGTTCTGTCCAGCTCGTCCTTGCTTCTGTCCAGCTCGTCTTTGGTTCTGTCCAGCTCGTCCTTGCTTCTGTCCAGCTCGTCCTTGCTTCTGTCCAGCTCGTCCTTGCTTCTGTCCAGCTCGTCTTTGGTTCTGTCCAGCTCGTCCTTGCTTCTGTCCAGCTCGTCCTTGGTTCTGTCCAGCTCGTCCTTGGTTCTGTCCAGCTCGTCCTTGGTTCTGTCCAGCTCGTCCTGCTTCTTGTGGAGCCGCTGCAGACTCTGGGTGCGTTTGTTTTGGACTTCCTCTGCTGCCTGCTGCTCAGTGAGAATCTCATGAAGGACGTGTTGGAGATCTGGACAGAGAGGAGACGGCGTGACTTTCTGAGCGCTCGGCTCTGACAGCTGCTGATTGGACAACGACTATCATTTCTGGATCATGTGACAGGCACACCTGTGTGCAGGTGTGTTGTTACCTGCTCTGTGTGTGCTGAGTTCACGCTGCACTGAGATCAGTTTCTGCTCGTTCTCCCTCAGATCACACACTGTGGACCTCCTCTTACTCAGCAGCACCTCCTGCTGCTCCAACAGCTCCTACACACACACACACACAGCTTTAGCCTCACCACTATTGGCTGCTGTAATCACCAATCAACCAATCAGAGGGCAGAAGAACTCTTGTGCTCACCTTGACTCCGTTCTGCAATCGTTGCTCCTCCTGTCTGACCTCCTCCACTCTGTTCACAGCTGTCTGATGCTCCTCCCTCCTCTGAACCAACCTCTGCTCCTGCTGCTCCTCCTGCAGGGAGGAGGACACGGTTATATCTCCATCAAATCATCCATCCATCCTCAGGCTGTAGACTGAAGGTGAAGTTTACCTGACTGTGGAGAGAGCTCAGACGCTGCTCAGAGTCCTGACAGTCTGACAGCATGAGAGCTAATCTGCACACACACACACACACACACGCACACACACGCACACGCACACGCACACACACACACACGCACACACACACACACACACAGCATGTAATAAATCTGATGATGTTCAAAAACACGCGAACACGTGATGACAGCGGAGTGCTGACCTGTCTGCAGCCGCCTGTATGTGTGTGTTCACTTGTTGTATCTCCTGCTCTCTGCTCCTCAGCGTCTCCTCCACCTCCCTCAGAGTCTGCTCCTCCTGCTGCCTCCTCCTCCTCAGCTCCTCCACCTCCTCCTGCAGCTCTCTACAGAACACAAACAAGGTGTGGTCAAAGTGTTACCGTGTCCGCCATGACAGCTTCAATCCTCTGCTACCTGTGAAGGAAAGGAGCTTCAGTGCTCCCTTTATTGTCTCCTTTAGCGTAGGATACACGGAGCATCCTTTAGGAAAGGAAAGGAGGTGATGCAAACTGTTGGAACTGTGCCATGCGGCGTCAGCGGCGCCTGTGTACCTCATGTGCTGTGTGGCCTCCAGCAGACAGGTGGCGCCGTCCTGAGCGGAGCGCTGTAACATGTCGGCCTCCTGCTGAGCTGACCGGGCCTGAGGACGACACAGTCACATGAAGGTTCTGGTTCTGGTCCAACTTCACAGTGTTCATACGCTGAGACATACTGACGTGTGTGTGTGTGTGTGTGTGTGTGTACCTTGTCTCTGGTGGTGTGTATGCAGCTCTGAGCCTGCAGCAGCAGACTGTCAGCCTGTCGGAGTTCAGCTCGTCTCTTCAGGAGAGTTTTCTCCACACACTCCACCTCATCACACACCTGCATCACACTGCTACACACACACACACACACACACACACACACATTAATAAATGTAATGAACAACTAAAATCTGTGTGTGTGTGTGTGTGTGTGTGTGTTACCGGTGTTGTCTCAGTGTGTGTCGTAGTTTCTTCTTCTCTTCCTTCAGTTTCTCTTCTTTGTGCACACACTCACACACACACCTGTCTGCCTGCTGACACACACACACACACACACACACACAGTGAGATGTATGTAAAACATGTAAACTGTACATACTAACATGTTATCATATATGAGACTGGTGTCAACTGACCTGTGATCTGATTGGCCGGCTGCAGACTGACCTGTGATCTGATTGGCCGGCTGCAGACTGACCTGTGATCTGATTGGCCGGCTGCAGACTGACCTGTGATCTGATTGGCCGGCTGCAGACTGACCTGTGATCTGATTGGCCGGCTGCAGACTGATCTGTGATCTGATTGGCCGGCTGCAGACTGACCTGTGATCTGATTGGCCGGCTGCAGACTGACCTGTGATCTGATTGGCCGGCTGCAGACTGACCTGTGATTTGATTGGCCGGCTGCAGACTGACCTGTGATTTGATTGGCCGGCTGCAGACTGATCTGTGATCTGATTGGCCGGCTGCAGACTGACCTGTGATCTGATTGGCTGGCTGCAGACTGACCTGTGATCTGATTGGCTGGCTGCAGACTGACCTGTGATTTGATTGGCCGGCTGCAGACTGACCTGTGATCTGTGTTCTGGGATGTTACAGTGCAGAGCAGGTGAACCACAGAGCAGCCATGGAGCTCCATCCAGGGGAGTGTGAGTGTGAGTGAGCCCAGCAGGGAGAGCTGCAGCTGGGGCAGGAGGAGGAGGAGGAGAGTGTCCTCTGGAGCTGTCTGTCCACTCTGCTGCTCCTGCAGGAGAAACACGAGTCACACTCTACACTGTGCGTCTGCACCTGTGTGTGCGTCTGTACCTGTGTGTGCGTCTGCACCTGTGTGTGTGTCTGTACCTGTGTGTGCGTCTGTACCTGTGTGCGTCTGTACCTGTGTGTGTCTGTACCTGTGTGTGCGTCTGTACCTGTGTGTGTGTCTGTACCTGTGTGTGCGTCTGTACCTGTGTGTGTCTGTACCTGTGTGTGTGTCTGTACCTCTGTCTGTGATGTGATGTCCCCTCTCAGGTGAGCTCAGGTACTGCAGGCCCAAACCAGAGTCCCGGGTTGGACTGTTAGTCTGACAGAGAGAGAATTTTAGACACACACACACACACAAAGTGTAAAGGTGGTGTGGTTCTGATCCAGTGACAGGAGACCAAACATCAGTGAGTGTTCTGTTGCGGTGTCAGCTTACAGACAGGTGTGTGTGTGTGTGTGTGGGATGGCATCCCCAGTGGTCATGGATGGTACTGCAGTGTGTACGTGTGTGTATCAACAAACTTCAGATTTTAATTTAATATTCTGAAATTATTTAGCCTAAAATCGACAAAGGAAACAATCTGACCACCGTGAGTCTCATTCTGTCTGTTAGCTGTGGGAGGACGGACAGTCTGAACTCTGAACTCTGTCAGTCTGGGCATATTCTGTCTGTAAGCTCGCTGTGGGACGGTGTGTGTGTTGTTATGTTGTTTTGTGTCATTGTTCCTCCCTGCCTAGGGGTGGTGCTACCACCTTAGGGTCTCTCCCTCTCTCCAGGTGCAGCCTGCCAATTGGTTAATGGACTGGTGGATCAGCTATAAATGGCCGCCGCTGGATTCAGTCCTTCTCTTCTCTTGACCTTACTCCCAACGGCAGCAGGCAGTATTGTATTGTTTTGTTCTGTGAAGTTGTGCTGGTCTGCCTTAGCAGACTTTAGCTTAGCAGTCCAGGTAGCAGTAGGGGTGAGTAGCTCTCCTGTTTATTTTATAGGTTAGAACCCTGGATTCTGTTTTCTTGTTTTGGTTAGGTAAGTTAGTTTTGGTTGTTGTTCTGGGCCATGCTCACCCTGAAGCTTTAAACTACCACTTAAAATAATAACAAATAATAATTGAGGAATAAATGATCTTTGGACTGCAGCTCTGTGGCCTGGGTCATTCTTGGGACTGGGGAAAGAGGGGAGCACCCTTTTCTTGTTATGTTCGGTTCCCCTAGGCCGGACGTAACAGTGTACATTGTGTGTGTGTGTACCTGCTGTGTGTGTGTACATTCTGTGTGTGTACCTGCTGTGTGTGTGTGTGTGTGTGTGTGTGTGTGTGTGTACATTCTGTGTGTGTGTGTGTGTGTAAATTCTGTGTGTGTACCTGCTGTGTGTGTGTGTGTGTGTGTGTGTGTGTGTGTGTGTGTACCTGCTGTGTGTGTGTGTGTGTGTGTACCTGCTGTGTGTGTGTGTGTGTGTGTACCTGCTGTGTGTGTGTGTGTGTGTGTGTGTGTGTGTGTGTGGTGTGGTGTGTGTGTGTGTGTGTGTGTACCTGCTGTGTGTGTGTGTGTGTGTGTACCTGCTGTGTGTGTGTGTGTGTGTACCTGCTCTGTGTGTGTGTGTGTGTGTACCTGCTGTGTGTGTGTACCTGCTGTGTGTGTGTGTACCTGCTGTGTGTGTGTACCTGCTGTGTGTGTGTGTACCTGCTGTGTGTGTGTACCTGCTGTGTGTGTGTGTACCTGTGTGTGTACCTGCTGTGTGTGTGTGTACGTGTGTGTGTGTACCTTGTGTGTGTGTGTACGTGTGTGTGTGTACCTGCTGTGTGTGTGTACCTGCTGTGTGTGTGTGTGTACCTGTGTGTGTGTGTACCTGCTGTGTGTGTGTGTACCTGCTGTGTGTGTGTGTAGTGTACCTGCTGTGTGTGTGTGTGTGTGTGTGTACCTGCTGTGTGTGTGTGTGTGTGTACATTCTGTGTGTGTGTACCTGCTGTGTGTGTGCGTGTACCTGCTGTGTGTGTGTGTGTGTACCTGCTGTGTGTGTGTGTGTACCTGCTGTGTGTGTGTGTGTACCTGCTGTGTGTGCAGCAGTGTCACTGTGTGGTTCAGAGCTCTCAGCTGTTCTGCGGTCAGCTGATCCGACTCACACATGGTCCTGCTGAGCTGCCGTAGTTTCCTGTTGAGGCGGTCCAAGCCCGTCTGGTGACTGGCACTCTGTGAACACAGCTGGATCACATGACAGAGAGTCAGTCCCAGCATGCACTGCTGCTGACCACCCTCACATACACACTGATGGCAGTTCTGGTTCTGGTATCACCTGTTGGAGCAGAGTGTCTCGGTCCTGCTGGACGTCCTGAAGCTGCACACGGCACTGCTGAAGCTCCGCCTCCTGCATGACAAACACCAATCAGAACACAGGTGAGGCGTTCATGTTCGGAACTGATCAGCAGGATGAGGTTCTGGTCAAGGTTCTGGTACTGATACTCACCAGTTTGTGTTGAATGTGTCTGTTTCTGCTCTCAGACTTCTGCAGGCGGGCTCTCAGCTTCTCCAACTCCTCCTTCAGCCTCCAGTCTGTGTCCTGGTTCTGATCCTGGTTCTGATCCTGATCCTGAGCTACCTGAGCTTCCAGATGGGCTATGTGGTTCTGATGGTGGTGTAGCTGGGCCTGCAGTCTGGTGATCTGCTCCTGGTTGTGGTTCTGGTCTTGTTGGATGCTGGTTCTGGTTCTCTGGGCCACCTTGTGCAGCCGCTCCACACTGTGGGACCAAAGGGGGAGACAGCACACACGGACACAGTGTTTGTGGACCATTTTTCAGACTTTCCAGGATTTCAAGGACCCAAAGGAATCCTGAAGGTGATGTTGGTCGTCTCAGTTTGTTAGCACAGAGTCCAAACATCAAATTCAAGGACTTTCCAGGATTTCCAGACCTACAGGGACTCTGTGCTCTCCGTGTGCTGTCCCTTTAAGAGCCAGGGGAATTAGCTCAAATGGTAGAGCGCTCGCTTAGCATGCGAGAGGTAGCGGGATCGATGCCCGCATTCTCCACAACACTTTTAACCCTTTGTCGTCGTCTGGTGTCAAACATGCGGTGCGTGCAGCTGAAAGAGGACGAACAGTTCAGAGATCAGGACAGAGCTAACAACAGGAAGTGACCTGCGAGAGGCATGATGGGAAAAATGTGAGTGTCTGAACACACACACACATACACACATACACACACACACACACACACACACACAGTTAAAAGTGTTGTGGAGAATGCGGGCATCGATCCCGCTACCTCTCGCATGCTAAGCGAGCGCTCTACCATTTGAGCTAATTCCCCTGGTTCTGCTGGTTCTGGAGGTGAACTGGGCACAGCTGTTTCACAGACTGAAGTAAACTACACATCAAGGGAGCGTGGAGGAGGAGCATGGAGGAGCGCGGAGGGGAGTGTGGAGGAGGAGCATGGAGGAGCATGGAGGAGTGCGGAGGAGCGCGGAGGGGAGTGTGGAGGAGGAGCATGGAGGAGCGTGGAGGAGTGCGGAGGAGCGCGGAGGGGAGTGTGGAGGAGGAGCATGGAGGAGCGTGGAGGGGAGTGTGGAGGAGCGCGGAAGGGAGCGTGGAGGAGTGCGGAGGGGAGCGTGGAGGAGTGCGGAGGGGAGCGTGGAGGGGAGCGTGGAGGGGAGTGTGGAGGAGCGTGGAGGGGAGCGTGGAGGAGGAGTGTGGAGGAGGAGTGTGGAGGAGTGTGGAGGGGAGTGTGGAGGAGGAGTGTGGAGGGGAGTGTGGAGGAGGAGTGTGGAGGAGCGTGGAGGGGAGTGTGGAGGAGGAGTGCGGAGGAGGAGGTGCAGTGGAGGAGGTGCAGTGGAGACAGACGAGGTGGCCGAGTGGTTAAGGCGATGGACTGCTAATCCATTGTGCTCTGCACGCGTGGGTTCGAATCCCATCCTCGTCGGTTGGTTCTTGTTTTGACATGTACACAGGTACTAAACAGAGTACTGCAGTACCTGTACCTGCAGTGCCTGTACCTGCTGTACTTGTACCTGCTGTACTTGTACCTGCTGTACTTGTACCTGCAGTGCTTGTACCTGCTGTGCTTGTACCTGCTGTGCTTGTACCTGCTGTACTTGTACCTGCTGTACTTGTACCTGCAGTACTTGTACCTGCTGTGCTTGTACCTGCTGTACTTGTACCTGCTGTACTTGTACCTGCAGTGCTTGTACCTGCAGTACTTGTACCTGCTGTGCTTGTACCTGCTGTGCTTGTACCTGCTGTGCTTGTACCTGCTGTACTTGTACCTGTGTTCATCCAGCTCCTCTGGGTCCAACAGAGCCGCTCTCGTCTGCTCCAGCTGGTTCTGAAGTCTGTGGACGACTTCCTGCAGAGACGACTTCTCTTCCTGAAGACAGACGGACGTTTGAGTGTGTGTGTGTGTGTGTGTGTGTGTGTGTGTGTGTGCGCACTGCAGGTCAGTGCACACACACACACAGGTCAGTACACACGCACACACACACACATGGTCACATGGTTTCAGTCTGTCTCACCTGTCTCAGTGTGACCTGTTGGGTTAGCTCCTCCCTGAGCTGCTGGAGCTCCGCCTCCAGCTCCACCTGTCTGTCTCTCAGAGCCTGAGCCTCCACCCGCAGCACAGACAGCTCCTCCTGCTGGACGGACATGTCCTGGAGACAGGCAGAGGGACGCTGTGAGACAGGTACTGACCTGTCTGTCTGTGTGCTCTGACCTGTCTGTCTGTCTGTGTGCTCTGACCTGTCTGTCTGTCTGTGTGCTCTGACCTGTCTGTCTGTCTGAGTGCTCTGACCTGTCTGTCTGTCCTGGCAGCCTCCTCCAGCTGTCTGCAGTTCCTCTGAGCGTCCTCCAGGTGGCGCTGCAGACTGTGAACCTGCTGCTGAGCATGACGAGCCTACACACACACAGACACACACACACACACACACACACACACACACACACACACACACAGAGACACACACACACAGACACACACACACACACACACACACACACACACAGAGAAGTGGTCATTATGATGGAGGATGTTACTGATGTGGTAAAACTACAAACTTCAGCAGACAGACTACAAAAACCTCCATCTTAGATTGTTCCCTGTGTGACTCATGATGATGATGATGATGATGATGATGATGATGATGATGATGATGATGATGATGATGATGATGAGGTCACCTGTTCTCTGAGTCCTCTCAGGTACGTTTGAAGTCCTCTGATGATTCCCTCCAAATCTGACTGAAGAGCTTCATTCACCAAAATCTGACCTGAGGAGGAGGAGGAGGAGGAAGAGGAGGAAGAGGAGAGGGAGGAGGAAGAAGAGGAGGAGGAGAGGGAGGAGGAGGAGGGAGGAGGAGGAGGAGGAGGAAGAAGAGGAGAGGGAGGAGGAAGAAGAGGAGGAGGAGAGGGAGGAGGAGGAGGGAGGAGGAGGAGGAGGAGGAAGAAGAAGAGGAGAGGAGGAGGAGGAGGGAGGAGGAGGAGGAGGAGGAGGAGGAGGAAGAAGAGGAGAGGGAGGAGGAAGAAGAGGAGAGGGAGGAGGAAGAAGAGGAGGAGGAGAGGGAGGAGGAGGAGGAGGAGGAGGAGGATGGAAGAAGAGGAGAGGGAGGAGGAAGAAGAAGAGGAGGAGGAGGAGGAGGAGGAGGAGGAGGAGGAGGAGGAGAGGAGGAGGAGGAGGAGGAGGAGGAGGGGAGGAGGAGGGAGGAGGGGGAGGAGGAGGAGGAGAGGAGGAGGAGGAGGAGGAGGAGGGGAGGAGGAGGAGGAGGAAGAAGAAGAGGAGAGGAGGAGGAGGAGGAGGAGGAGGAGGAGGAGGAGGAGGAGGAGAAGAAGAGGAGAGGGAGGAGGAAGAAGAGGAGGAGGAGAGGGAGGAGGAGGAGGGAGGAGGAGGAGGAGGAGGAGGAAGAAGAGGAGAGGGAGGAGGAAGAGGAGGAGGAGGAGAGGGAGGAGGAGGAGGAGGAGGAGGAGGAGGAGGAGGAAGAAGAAGAGGAGAGGGAGGAGGAGGAGGAGGGAGGAGGAGGAAGAAGAAGAGGAGAGGGAGGAGGAGGAGGAGGAGGAGGAGGAGGAGGAGGAGGAGGAGGAGGAGGGAGGAGGAGGAGTTATATTTTAGAACTTAGCTCCACTGTGATTTAGCCAATCAGAGGGCTCCACAGTTTGAGAGGCGCTCTGTGATTGGTCAGTAGTGTTCTCACTGTCAGTCAGCTGTTGCTCCAGGTCTTTGATCTCCTGCGTCTCCATGGCGATGCGTGACACCATGTCGTCAAGGCGATCCTCCAGCTCGCTCATCCTGAACAACAGCTGTCTGCAGCTGGACAACCGTGAGGTCACATGGGCCTGAGAGGGAGAGACAGCCAATCAGAGAGCAGCCTCACCGGGCACTGCTGTCCCTTTAAGAGCCAGGTGAATGAGCTCGCTCCCTCTTCTGACCTCCTCCTCCTCCTCCTCCTCTCCCTGACCTCCTCCTCCTCCTCCTCCTCTCCCTGACCTCCTCCTCCTCCTCCTCCTCTCCCTGACCTCCTCCTCCTCCTCCTCCTCCTCTCCCTGACCTCCTCCTCCTCCTCCTCTCCCTGACCTCCTCCTCCTCCTCCTCTCCCTGACCTCCTCCTCCTCCTCCTCCTCCTCCTCCTCCTCTCTCTGACCTTGAAAGCATGTCTACTTTCAAGCACTTTCAAGGCCTAGGTTTTTTTGACCCCTGGAATTCACAAACTCTCCAGGATTTCAAGGACCTGTGGGAACCATGACAGTGACAATGCTAACATGTTTAGCATGTCATCCTCTTACATTAGCGTGTTAGCATGCTAACATTGGCTCATTAGCATTGAACATCAAATTCCAATAGTTTTGGACCTTCCAGGATTTCAAGGAAAGCATGATCATGGCAATGGAATGCTAATGTGCTAACATGTTGATATTTATTAGCACATGTTAGCACACAGTATCTAAACATCAAATTCAAGGACTTTCCAGGATTTCCAGACCTACAGGGACTCTGTGCTCTCCGTGTGCTGTCCCTTTAAGAGCCAGGGGAATTAGCTCAAATGGTAGAGCGCTCGCTTAGCATGCGAGAGGTAGCGGGATCGATGCCCGCATTCTCCACACTTTTAACTGTGTGTGTGTGTCATTCAGTGTCCACACACACTTCCTGTTTGCTGGTTGTAAACAGCCTCACAGATCAGTTTGTACTCACAGCACTCCCTTCCCTTCAGTTAGTCCTCCTCCTCCTCCTCCTCTGTAACTCCTCAGTAAACAACATGTAGCCTCCTCCTCTCTGTGCTCTCAAACATTTACTCCTTCTCCTCCTCGCCGTTACAAACTTCTCCTCCTCTCCCTCTCTCCCTGTTTCTTTGAATCAACACAGGAAATCTGTCTCCCGGCCAATCAGAGAGGCCGCTGCAGAGTGACATGGTGTCTGGTCCCGCCCCCCAGAGGGGGGATCCCAGGGGGAGGAGTCAGAGTTTCTTAAAGAGACGGCGGCCCCAGATTTAGAACATGAGTTCAGACAGTTTGAAGCAGCTTACAGTGTGTGCTGTCCCTTTAAGAGCCAGGGGAATTAGCTCAAATGGTAGAGCGCTCGCTTAGCATGCGAGAGGTAGCGGGATCGATGCCCGCATTCTCCACAACACTTTTAACCCTTTGGTGTCTTCATAGACAGGCAAGCCGTGCTCCTGCTGTTACCATGGTGACCTGATCACAGATGGAGCAGGACCCTGAGGTACTCGCATGTTGCAGCAGGACCCTGAGGTACTCGCATGTTGCAGCAGGACCCTGAAGTACTCGCATGTTGCAGCAGGACCCTGAGGTACTCGCATGTTGCAGCAGGACCCTGAGGTACTCGCATGTTGCAGCAGGACCCTGAAGTACTCGCATGTTGCAGCAGGACCCTGAAGTACTCGCATGTTGGGGGTCTGTGGGGTCCAGGGTCAGTAGTTGTGTGTGTCTCTCTGCTGTCCTCTGCCTGTCTGTCCATCTGTCTTTGTGTCTCAGACGTACAGTTCACTGAGGAGATGACACAGACTATGGTCGTCAGCTATCATAAGTTCACATAGAAGAATCCCATCCTCGCCGCTGTCTTTATGTGGGCACAGATGTTACTCTAACGAGCCCGTCGTGATGAACGTTTGATTCAGGATGAAAAAAGTGAAACTGTCAAAGTCATTAAAAGAGGTTCACCCCTGACCTCCTGACCCCCTGACCTCCTGACCTCCTGACCTCCTGACCTGACCAGTGGATGTGAACGACTGAACGCTGTGTTCACTTTTCTGTCACTGCTGCAAGGAACTGAAGGAGACGATAAAGGAAGCCGTGAAGCTCCTTTCCTTCTTCAGAGGATTCACTCTCAGTCATGTGACGTCTGAGAGCGATGACCTCATGACAGCTCCTGTCAGTCCTGCTGGTGGTGTGTTCAGGCCTCGTTGGCGCAGTAGGCAGCGGGTCAGTCTCATAATCTGAAGGTCGTGAGTTCGAGCCTCACACGGGGCAGAAATTTTAAAGTCACATGACCATACTGCGGAGGACACACACAGTACACGATGAAGAGCGCAGAATCCCGTCCTCGTCACTGTCAGCTTTTCTTCAGTCACATCAGGATACAACGATCAGCTCAGCCACTTCCTGTTGTCTGTCATCATCCACTGAAGGTTAAAGTGTTCTGCAGAACGCGGGCATCGACCCCACTCTGTGAGCCATCAGCTCCATCCCCGTCAGAAGGTGGGATGGGTCAGATGCACCTGCAGACAGACACAGTGACGGACTCCGACACCTGAACCAAAACCAGGGGAATTAGCTCAAATGGTAGAGCGCTCGCTTAGCATGCGAGAGGTAGCGGGATCGATGCCCGCATTCTCCACAACACTTTTAACCCTTTGTGTCCTCACAGACAGGCACTCTGTGTGTTTAAAAACAGGAAGTGACATCAGACATGCGGAGACGAGTCCTGATCCCCATGGTAACAGCTGTCTGTGAGGACAGACATGCAGGCTGTCAGGAGGAGGAGCAGAAGCAGGAGGATGGGATTCAAACCCATGAGTGCAGATCTAATATGAATGAAACATTGTACAAACGTGAAGAACTGAAAGTTTAAACGATGTCAGTGACGATGAAGACTGTGGAGCCTGACAGCTCCTGTCAGTCCTGCTGGTGGTGTGTTCAGGCCTCGTTGGCGCAGTAGTTCACGCTGGACAAAGCACTCATGGAGTGTGTGACAAACAGACGAGGTGGCCGAGTGGTTAAGGCGATGGACTGCTAATCCATTGTGCTCTGCACGCGTGGGTTCGAATCCCATCCTTGTCGCTGTCTTTATGTGGGTACAGTGAACCACAGTAACTGTGTCCTGTGACTGTGTGTCCTCCGCAGTGTGGTCATGTGACTTTAAAATTTCTGCCCCGTGTGAGGCTCGAACTCACGACCTTCAGATTATGAGACTGACGCGCTGCCTACTGCGCCAACGAGGCCTGAACACACCACCAGCAGGACTGACAGGATGCTAACGTAATGCTAACGTAACCCTGACACGAAGTGCTGTCTCCCCCTGCTCCTCCTCTGTCCTCCTCTTACCTCCCCCTGCTCCTCCTCTGTCCTCCTCTTACCTCCCCCTGCTCCTCCTCTGTCCTCCTCTTACCTCCCCCTGCTCCTCCTCTGTCCTCCTCTTACCTCCCCCTGCTCCTCCTCTGTCCTCCTCTTACCTCCCTCTGCTCCTCCTCTGTCCTCCTCTTACCTCCCCCTGCTCCTCCTCTGTCCTCCTCTTACCTCCCCCTGCTCCTCCTCTGTCCTCCTCTTACCTCCCTCTGCTCCTCCTCTGTCCTCCTCTTACCTCCCTCTGCTCCTCCTCTGTCCTCCTCTTACCTCCCCCTGCTCCTCCTCTGTCCTCCTCTACCTCCCCTGCTCCCTCCTCCCTGTCCTCCTCTTACCTCCCCCTGCTCCTCCTCTGTCCTCCTCTCTACCTCCCCCCTGCTCTCCTCTGTCCTCTCTTACCTCCCCCCTGCTCCTCTCTTACCTCCCCTGCTCCTCATCCTGTCCTCTACCTCCCTCTGCTCCTCCTCTGTCCTCCTCTTACCTCCCCCTGCTCCTCCTCTGTCCTCCTCTTACCTCCCTCTGCTCCTCCTCTGTCATCCTATTACCTCCCTCTGCTCCTCCTCTGTCCTCCTCTTACCTCCCCCTGCTCCTCCTCTGTCCTCCTCTGCGACGTGATGTGAAACAGGAAGTAAGCAGTTAATGCGCTCTGTAACTTCCTGTTTCTGTAGAGAACAAATACTGACCTGCTAACAGGCTAAAGCTAATTACCCGATAACTTTGCTAACTAACTTAACGAGCTCATTAAAGGCTAGTTTAGTTTGCTAACTAGCTAGTCTTAACTAGCAGCTAGCCCAAGCTAACCTGTCATCTTGTCTGCGGACACGGTGTTACAGAGTTTTCTGTGACCCGTCAAATTATAGTCTTCATGCTTAAGGTAAGTCAGGTGGTTATCAGGTGATTAATCAGGTTGTTATCAGGTGAGTAGTCAGGTGGTTATCAGGTGAGTAGTCAGGTAGTTATCAGGTGAGTAGTCAGGTGGTAATCAGGTGATTAGTCAGGTAGTTATCAGGTGAGTAGTCAGGTGGTTATCAGGTGATTAGTCAGGTAGTTATCAGGTGAGTAGTCAGGTAGTTATCAGGTGAGTAGTCAGGTAGTTATCAGGTGATTAGTCAGGTAGTTATCAGGTGATTAGTCAGGTCGTTATCAGGTGATTAGTCATTATGGAAACAGGAAGCTGGTTAGCCAGCTAACAGCTAACTTCTTTTAATTCAACCTGCTGAAATTAAATAAAAATATTCACGTGATTATTTAGTTTATTGTGACGTATTAATCACTTTAATCTGGACATCTTAAATCCGGTCACAGAAACCTCCGTAACACCTGGTTAGCCGCTAATTAAGACTAGCTAGTTACAAGCTAGCAAACTAAACTAGCCTTTAAGGAGCTAATTAGTCTGTTAGCATGTCGGTACCTGGTCACCGAACAAGTGGACCCGGTGTCGTGTACCGCTACCTTTACCTTTTGCTAACGTCATCCAGGTGAGGTCGGTCGGTTAATCCTCCGTCTCCATGGAAACCGGCGGGTACGAAGCCGGTTCGGTAAAGTTCGTGAAGTGTCGACTTTAATTAAAACTCGTTTGAGTGTGGCAACTGGACGTGTGTTCGTGTCACAGCCCGACGGAACCGACGGTTCGGATGTTTCCTCTGAGCGCGAGCTGCAGGTGGAGGTGCATGCTGCCTTCAAAGCCTCGTCACAAAGTCGGATTTTTCCCTTTTCGTGTTTCAAACCGTGTACATGAGACACACGTGCTGTTTCCTTTATCAAAGAGCTGACACGGCACATTAATGATACGATCACCGGATACAACCAATCACATTTCATATCCGGTCAATGATGTTTACGTCACTGACGTGTTTGCAAAGTTGTATTCATACGTGAAGCTGACACAGGAAGAGCCTGCAGTTCCTCTAACGTCCACCTGAGGCTGGCTGCAGAAGTGAGTCAGTCTCCATAAGTCCCCATGTTAGACAGCAGAAATAAACATGTTTACAGCCTGGTACAAAAAACAGTTTTGGTCTCTGTAGCTAATTTCCCCGTTCATGACAACTGTACTGAGCTAACAACAGGCTAACTACAGGCTAACTACAGGCTAACTACAGGCTAACTTCGGTAACAGCTAACGTTACACACTTTTAATGTCAACATTGACAAAAGAACATTTATGATATTTAATCTGAAAACAAACAGATGAGTCGAGTTTCAGGTCAGTTATTTACTGTCAGGATCACAAGTAAGACTTCAAATATGTAGTAGTACTTCATTACAGTACTCGGTGTAGTAGTACTTCATTACAGTACTCGGTGTAGTAGTACTTCTTTGCAGTACTCGGTGTAGTAGTACTTCATTACAGTACTCTGTGTAGTAGTACTTCTTTGCAGTACTCGGTGTAGTAGTAGTTCATTACAGTACTCGGTGTAGTAGTACTTCTTTGCAGTACTCAGTGTAGTAGTAGTTCATTACAGTACTCGGTGCTTCATTACAGTACTCGGTGTAGTAGTACTTCATTACAGTACACGGTGTAGTAGTACTTCTTTGCAGTACTCGGTGTAGTACTACTTCATTGCAGTACTCAGTGTAGTAGTACTTCATTACAGTACTCGGTGCTTCATTACAGTACTCGGTGTAGTAGTAGTTCATTACAGTACACGGTATAGTAGTACTTCATTACAGTACTCGTGTAGTAGTACTTCTTTGCAGTACTCGGTGTAGTAGTAGTTCATTACAGTACACGGTGTAGTAGTACTTCATTACAGTACTCGGTGTAGTAGTACTTCTTTGCAGTACTCGGTGTAGTAGTACTTCTTTGCAGTACTCGGTGCTTCATTACAGTACTCGGTGTAGTAGTACTTCTTTGCAGTACTCGCTGTAGTAGTACTTCATTACAGTACTCGGTGTAGTAGTACTTCATTACAGTACACGGTGTAGTAGTACTTCTTTGCAGTACTCGGTGTAGTACTACTTCATTGCAGTACTCAGTGTAGTAGTACTTCATTACAGTACTCGGTGTAGTAGTAGTTCATTACAGTACACGGTATAGTAGTACTTCATTACAGTACTCGTGTAGTAGTACTTCTTTGCAGTACTCGGTGTAGTAGTAGTTCATTACAGTACACGGTGTAGTAGTACTTCATTACAGTACTCGGAGTAGTAGTACTTCTTTGCAGTACTCGGTGTAGTAGTACTTCATTGCAGTACTCGGTGCTTCATTACAGTACTCGGTGTAGTAGTACTTCTTTGCAGTACTCACTGTAGTAGTACTTCATTACAGTACTCGGTGTAGTAGTACTTCATTACAGTACTCGGTGTAGTAGTACTTCTTTGCAGTACTCGGTGTAGTAGTACTTCTTTGCAGTACTCGCTGTAGTAGTACTTCATTACAGTACTCGGTGTAGTAGTACTTCTTTGCAGTACTCGGTGTAGTAGTACTTCTTTGCAGTACTCGCTGTAGTAGTACTTCATTACAGTACTCGGTGTAGTAGTACTTCTTTGCAGTACTCGGTGTAGTAGTACTTCTTTGCAGTACTCGCTGTAGTAGTACTCTTCACACACTCGGTCCACGTGGCATGCTTCGCCCTGGCCGTCCACAGGGGGCGCTGTTGCCGGGGCCGCAGAGGTTTGCTGGCCGCAGCAGCAGCATCACTGCCGGACTCTTGTCAGCGGACCTGACCGTGAGCCGCGAGCCGTTCGTGCCTTACTGAGAGCGGGCAGAGAGAGCGATGGGACACGGAGACCTGATGAGCCAGGCGGAGGATGTGGCGGACCAGGTGAGCTCCTCTCTGCGGGAAAACACACACCCTGAGCCGGCCACAGACAGGACGGCGGA
>JABGLX010000100.1:60000-66212 GCA_014281875.1 Nibea albiflora
TGATGTTCGCTCTGCGCGGTGGGTCAGGACCACGACACGATCTGACAGGAAATCCGGGTGGAAACCCGCCAAAATAAAAGCGTAGATGTCAACTGAGGCTGTTACTTCTGGTTCTGGTTCTATAATCTGACCCCAGTTCTGCTCAGAACCACAGTCTTCCTCTCCCTCAGCTTTCAGAGCAGCCAATCAGTGCTCCTCTCCATGTCACATGACGCATGTGTTGTATGAATGCTGCTGTCTTCATGTTTTGCTCGCCTGGTGTGACAGACTTCTTTCTGCACCGTCTTAATAATTAAGTCTTATTTTTGTGTCTCTTTGGAGATGTAATGACTCAGACTGTCCTGCAGGGCGGCGCTGTTCACCTGTCCAATGCACAACCCGCCTCACTTCGACTGTTCGACCTGAATCCTGGTTTGATTTTCACTTGTTGTGTTTCTGTCGTTCCTCGGTGTGAAAACGGGACGTCGTCCGTCTGCTCGTGAAATCATTTTTCTATGGTGTGTTTTTGTAGAAGATGTTTAATAAATCAGTCCAGCATTATCGAGCTGTCTGTTTATTTACTTCAGAGTCAGTCTGTGTTGTAGGGAGGGAGTTGTCATGGATACTGATTGGTGTTTACAGCAGCCAATAGCGAGTGTGCGACCGAGCTGATACTGGTCCAGATGGACAGAAACGCTTCATGGGGACTGTAATTACATAAAGTGGACTGAAGGGGGCGCTGTTTACCTGCTGCTGCAGCAGCCGGACACACACACACACACACACACACAGCTCTTTCATTCGTTGTGGACAGCCTGACTCAAAGACAGATGTTGGTCCTCGTGAGGACGGCTGGTCCCAACAAGGTCAGTGTGTTTACAAGGTCCCCACAATGTAACAAACACACACACAGTCTGAGAGCTACAGCTGCTGCCTGCAGAAATCAATAAGTCATCATTGCTGTGTGTGTGTGTGTGTTGTGTGTGTGTGTGTGTGTGTGTGTGTGTGTGTGTGTGTGTGTGTGTTCAGGTGCTGGCCTTGGCTGCAGTCTGCAGGTTATTAGAGGACCTGGACAAAAAAACACCGGTCACTGTGTGTGAAGGTCGTGATGCGGTGTCACCTCCTCCTCCTCCTCCTCCTCCTCCTCCTCCTCCCTCCTCCCACCTCCTCCTCCTCCTCCCACCTCCTCCTCCTCCACCTCCTCCTCCTCCTCCTCCTCCTCCTCCTCCTCCTCCTCCTCCTCCTCCTCCACCTCCTCCTCCTCCTCCACCTCCTCCGTCCTCCTCCTCCTCCTCCTCCTCCACCTCCTCCTCCTCCTCCTCCTTCACCTCCTCCACCTCCTCTTTTGGTTTTTCAGTTTCCTGTCTGTGGTTCAACATGAGACGACGTGCTTTAATGTCGCGTGACGTTCACTGCAGTTTCATCTTAAATCAAATATATAATATAAATATTTCTATAATCTAAATGTTCATATTTGCTCTCAGAGGAAACTGACTCAGTTTCCATGGAGACACGGAGTCTGACTGTCTGCATGTAATGAACCGAGTTTACTGCTTCAGCAAGTAGCGCGAGCCTCAGCAGCTGACGGAGGCGCGAGACGTCTCTTAAATATATAATAATATAAAACAACACAAAAAACAAACAGATAGAAACACTACAATACACTGCGACACACACACACACACACACACACACACCGTGAGAGTATAACTGGGAAGACGTGTGTATACACACACACACACACACACACACACACAGGAAACGCTCAGACTCATCGACAGAAAATTCAAATCTGTAAAGAGAAAATAACAAATAAAAATAATAAACAATCATTTAAAAATAATAAACAATCATTTAAAAATAATAAACAATAATAATAAAAATAAACAATAATATAAAAATGGAGAGAAAATGTTTCTGTTTTTAAAAGAAAATAAATAAATGAATACAAATAATGAACGTCCAACCTCACGACCCAAAAACATCCGGTAGCATCCGGTTTATTATTATTAATAATAATAATAATAATAATAATAATAATAATAGTTTGAAGATTACAGCGCGTTTAATCATCCGTCTTTGAATCACTGCAGTCAAATATCTTTCATCAGCCTGAGCAGCTGACAGCTGCTAACAGCTCCGAGATCACTGAAGGTACACAGCTGTACTAACGAGGTACACACCTGTACACAGCTGTACTAACGAGGTACACACCTGTACACACCTGTACTAACGAGGTACACACCTGTACACACCTGTACTAACGAGGTACACACCTGTACACACCTGTACTAACGAGGCAGCTCCATAAAAATCAGAATATTAAAATATAAATTAGATAAATTACTTTGCTAAAGTTTATTTACATGTTTTATATTTTCAGTGTGGATGATGATGAGTAATATATTTTGTGATGAGTCAGGTGTGCTCTAAATGTCTCATTGACCAATCAGGTTGCGTGTTTTATAATTAATAATCTGTTTATTTCAGCATGTCGACAAAATGTTTCTAAAATATCTTCTGCTGTTTTCATATCACCATTTTTCTCCAGGTGTGTTCACACACACACACACACACACACACACACACACACACACACACACACACATGCACAGATTAAAGTATAAATATAAATATGTACCTGTGGATATCACAGTAATGTTGTTAGTGATGATATTTATATTTTTATTTGTTTTTATTATTCAGCTGACTTCGTCCTCAAAGGCGGGAACTCTCTGACATCACAGTCACCTTACATCAACACAAACCTCTAATAACCTTTAAATAACCTTTAAATAACCTTTAAATAACCTTTAAATAACGCATTTTGACACGTTTCATATTTGTATTCAGCTCTTTTTATTTAACACATTGTTCACATATTTTATATCTTCTTGTATTTTTTAAAACCTTCCTGACATTTTCTGAAAACATGACGTCATAATTATGTTTATTTTAATTAAGCAGCAAAAATCTACAAACTCATAAAATGAGCAACGAAAGATAAAAACATAATTTCCTTCTGAGCTGAGGTGGAAACAGACCGAGGCGTGTTTGTTTGATGACATGAAAACATGAATGTGGTCAGCAGGTGGCGCTCGTGCTGTTTCTGTTTGTCACAGAAAATCTGATTTCAAATAAGAAACAATGAAAAAATATTAAAAGTTTGAGCAGCAAATTAATGAAACGCATCGATTCATTACGACTTTTTATTGTCAGCATTATTTTTATTAATATTAACAGGAAATAAATTAACATGACGTCACAGAGCGAAATCATGGAATCAATAATAATAATAATAATAATAATAATAATAATATTAGAGTCACTGTGGATGTCTCTCAGTGTCTCTCAGTGTTTTCATAAATGTTAATCACCTCTCAGTGTTTATTAATCTGTAATTTAAGTTTTAAAATGAGATCAATTATTGTTACAATGAAACATTTGAAGATTCTTCACAGATGAATTTAGTGACACGACAGAATAAAATCTGTCCACGTGTCGCCTGATTTAATGTTTTATTGTTGAGTCTTTGCTTCTTCTTCTTCTTCTTCTTCTTCTTCTTCTTCTCCTTCTTCTTCTGCTTCTTCTTCTTCTTCTTCTTCTTCTTCTTCTTCTCCTTCTCCTTCTTCTTCTCCTTCTTCTTCTCCTTCTTCTTCTTCTTCTTCTCCTTCTGCTTCTTCTTCTTCTTCTTCTTCTTCTTCTTCTTCTTCTTCTTCTTCTTCTTCTTCTCCTTCTTCTTCTCCTTCTTCTTCTCCTTCTTCTTCTTCTTCTTCGCCTCGCGTGTTCATTTATTTAGTTGTTTATCACATTTGATCAAATTAACTTTGTGCTGTCTTTATTTGTAACGTCGAGTCATCTTTGAAATAAGAAGCTGCAGTTATGTTAATTTTTCATTGTTTGGTCGATTCTACATATTATTTATTAGGATTGTTTATAGCAGTATGAGAATATAACTGCTGCCTTCATCGTTTCATCATGTTCATCAGTAAGAATCAAATCTTTGGTGTTGAAGTCAGTCAGTGTTGATTTGTGAGGCTGAGGCGGTTCACGGACAGACTCTGTCTGACTTCATGTTAATTACACTTTAATTACTCGGAGGTGAAAATGTTAAAAGCTTCAGCGAGGCTCTGATTTCCCAGCAGCCTTTGTGCCTCGCTCAGCTTGTCATCAGTTTTATGTTTGATCAAAGCTTGTTAATTAATTAAATCCATGTTTATCATCTCGTTAGAAGTGACCACGCCCCTTGATGCTTAAATACATTTATTTATATTTTTTGATTATTTACTAACTGACTTCACCTCCTCCACTGACAGTATATAGAGAGAGTCTCTGAGACTCTCTGGTAGTCTCTGAGATTCTCTGGTAGTCTCTGAGATTCTCTGGTAGTCTCTGAGACTCTCTGGTAGTCTCTGAGACTCTCTGGTAGTCTCTGAGATTCTCTGGTAGTCTCTGAGACTCTCTGGCTGTCGTATCGATCCGTGAAGCCGCCTCATTGATTCTTCACTCTGCCACGTCGATGCTCATACTGTTCCACTTAAATGATATTGAAGGTGAAGCAAAGCATGCTGGGTAGAAAGTGGAGACTCATTGAGACGCGGTCCTCCTCGTTGACTCCTCTTGACCTCCTCGTCTCGTCTCGTCTCTTACAGACTGAAAAAGGAGGAATGTGAGCAGGATGATGATGTCGTGTAGCTGCTGTTAGCTGCTGTTAGCTGCTGTTAGCTCGGTGTGTTAGCCAGGCTGGGGCAGTGTTAGGTGTTGTTAATGTGGGGGGTCATGGGAAAGTAGTGTGTTGACCTTTGACTCTGCTCGTGTTCAGGTGAGTTACCTGATGATGCCACAGGTGGGAGGGGTCAGGACTGAGGTCACAAACAGACAACCAGATAACATCACACACACACACACACACACACACACACACACACACACACACGCACCTGGTGAGTTACCTGAGTGTGCATCAGATAAAGCAGAGCTCTTTATCCATCACCATGTAGCGTAGCAGCTAATGCTAGCTGATTTATGAGACACTGAAATACAAAACACAAGTGCTAACTGTGGAGCTAACTGTGGAGCTAACTGTGGAGCTAACTGTGGAGCTAACTGTGGATCTAACTGTGGAGCTAACAGAGCTAACGGTCAGTCAAACACTGAAATCTAAAATAAATGAATGTTTGTGTATTTGTGGCTCCAGTTAGCTGCTGGCGGACTCCTCCGTCTGTCTCGGCTCCGCTGCTCTCTCTGTATTTATCGTCTTCCAGATGATGGTCTTGTTGTTTCCGGCTCACTGAGGAGATTAAATATCGATCGGTGCTGACCCCGGACCAGCCGGCTCCGCCCGTGTCAGATGTCCCTCTACAATCTTTTAGTGTGTTAGCTTGCATGCTAATATTTACTTTGTAGTGATCAGCGCTAACCATGGAGCTAACATAGCGAACTGACAGATTTAATTAAGCAAACATAACTAAGAGTGGAGCTAACAGAGCTAACTATGTAGCTGAATGAGCTAACAGAGCTAACTATGTAGCTGAATGAGCTAACAGAGCTAACTATGTAGCTGAATGAGCTAACAGAGCTAACTGAATCTCTCAGTGTTGCTCTTTGTAAAAGTTTCTGTGTGCTAACTGTGTGCTAACATTAGCTAAGCTAGCTAACAGCGAAGCCACGTATCAGGTCAGAGTCTGTACGACGTACACATTAGCATTAGCATCCATTATGAAGCTAAGTGACTCTGAAGGACAGGACAACCTGTGTGTGTGTGTGAGTGTGTGTGTGTGTGTGTGTGTGTGTGTGTGTGTGTGTGTGAGTGAGTGTGTGTGTGAGTGAACTAAAAGGACCACAAGGCCGACTCTGGTGGCCTTGTGCATGATTGTTTGTCACTAATAATGACTTTCTCTGATTGAGCTCTTCATTTAGGAACAAACAAACACACACACACACACACACTCACACACTCACACACTCGTAGCTGGCAGATACATTCAGATGCAGATAACATGAATTAAAAGCATCACTGAGAGCTCTCGTCTCTCTCTGGCCTTGTGTCAGCAGCAGGTGGATAAATGAGCTCCAGCTTTTATCTCCACCGCCGCCGCCAACGATTCAGCCGCAGACAGAAAACAGACGGCTTCCTCCGTCAGCGTCCTCTCCACTCTCCTCTGACACCGCGTCCATAGAAGCTGCTGAGCCCGTCCAGCTCCTGTTCTGGCACGACACTGGCTCACACTGAA